>ML388524.1:15892-73997 GCA_005239525.1 Nicotiana knightiana
TATAATTATATATATATATATATATATATGTAGTGGAGCGGGCTGCTCGCCGCAACATTTGTGTGTTTTCATGGTACTTTTTGAGTACGAGTGTTAATTGAGAGCATGATATACTTATAGTGGAGTCACGAGTGACTCAGAGGCTTGCCCGAGAGGCTTTATTGTGAGTGATACTGTGCCCGAGGGGCTTATATTTTATGAAAATGCTGTTTACACTCTTCTTTACACTGAGCCTCTGATGACAAATGTTGGATAAATGTTTTTATACAAGATTTTTAAATGGAAACTTGAGTTTATGAAATATTCAGAATTGTAGATTCCTGACTTGATTTATTCATTTCCACTGTTATTCATTATATGGATTTACATGATTTAAATGCTTGTCACTACACTCAAGTTTATTTAGTAACATTGATTACTTACTGAGTTGGTGTACTGACATTACTCCCTGCACCTCTGTGTGCAGATCCAGGTACCAGACCATCTCACTAGTTGATTTCCGGACGAACTTGGAGTTGTTCGAGGATTGAGGTAGCTGCTCAGCGTCCCCAGCTCATCTCCTTTCCTTCCCTCAGATCATAGTTTCTTTTGGTCTTTTGTACCTCAGACTTTTGCTGTAGCAAGTCACTATGTTGTACATTGTATTTCCAGTCTTAGATGCTCATGACAGTTGACTCCAGGTTTTGGGGAAGTATGTATTTGTTTCATCTCATTCTGCTATTTTAAAATCTGCTAATTATGGGAAATTGTGATATATATATATTGATAATCTGAAATGGTTGGCTAGCCTAGTTCCATGATAGGCGCCATCACGGCTGGCTTAGGATTTGGAGTCATGACAAGTTGGCATTTGAGCCTAGGTTACATAGGACTCAACGATCATGAGCAGGTTTGTAGAGTCTTGCAGATCGGTACGGAGACGTCTGTACTTATCTTCGAGACGCTACAAAACCCTTAGGAACAATCTCATTTTTCTTGAATTCTGTCGTGCCATTTGATTGGTTCTGGAAATCTAAACTTCTGTTGTGTCATTCTCTCACAGATGGTGTGGACTCGCGCTACCAATCAGGGTGATCAACCACCAGCTAGACCAACGAGGGGTCGATGCCGCAATCAAGGTCGTGGTAGAGGTAGGGGGCCAGCCCGTGCGGCAGCCACGGCAGTATCAGTTGATCCCCCTAATATTCAGGATCAGGTTCCCGCTGCAGATGCTCCAGCGGCACAGTCTCAGGCACCGACAGTGCCTATTGTTATTCCGGGTCTTCAGGAGACCTTGGCTAAGATCTTGACTGTGTGAAATACCTTTTCTCAGGAAGTTGCCGCTACTTCTTAGGCCGGGGGAGGCAGTCAGACTCCAGTTTCTCGGATACCTGAGCAAGCTACTCAGGGCCAGCAGACACCGGAGGTGGTTCCAGCCCATTCGGTTGCTCCAGTTCAGGACTTTTTGGTCCCAACTATGCCAGATGATGAGCAACGTAGGCTGGAGAGGTTTAGTAGACTACAGCCTCCAACATTCAGTGGTGTTGAGGGAGAGGATGCCCAGGGTTTTCCGGATAAGTGTCAGAGGATGCTGTGTACTGCTGGGATTTTGGAGACCAGTGGGGTTTCATTTGCTACTTTTCAGTTTTCTGGTGCTGCTTTCAGTTGGTGGGAGTATTTTGAGAGGCGTAAGCTTGTTGGTTTAGCACCCCTTACCCGACAGAAGTTCTCCACTATCTTCTTGGAGAAGTATGTACCCCAGTCTCACCGGGAGGAGCAGCGCAAGCATTTTGAGCAGCTGCGTTAGGGGGAGATATCAGTGACGCAGTACGAGATGCGGTTTTCGGAGTTGGCTCGTCATGCCACCGAGTTGGTCCCTACTGATAGGGAGAGTATTAGGAGGTTTATAGATGGTCTTACCTATCAGATCCACCTTTTCATGACCCGAGAGAGAGTATCAGATGCTACCTTCGAGCAGTTTGTTGATATTGCTCGAGATATTGAGTCAGTTCATCGCCAGGAGCGGGTAGAGAGGGAGGCCAAAAGGCCTCGTGGATCAAGTGGTTCTAGTGGTGCTCCTTCCAAGGGGAGTTTCAGCATGGTAGAGGCCGTTCATTCAGGCCTCCTCGGTCAGGCCGCCCAGCCTATAGTGGTGCATCTTCGGGGCATGGTCCCTGCGGTTTTCAGCCTGGCCATTCTTCATTCGGTGCCCTTCCAGCCCAGAGTGCAGCTCGAGCACCATCAACTCAGGGTTCTCCTATGCATGGTTCTCCTAATGGCCATTCTGGTGCCAGGGGTTCATTTCAGCCCCAATCTCCAGCTCCAAGGAGCTGTTATGAGTGTGGAGAGTTCGGGCATATGAGGAGGCAGTGTCCTCATCTTCTTGGAGGCCCATCTCAGCTGAGGAGCCAGCCTTCGACTTCAACTCCAGTTACTTCACCACCCACCCAGACATCCAGGGGTGGTAGTCAGTCAGCTAGAGGCCGCCTTAGAGGGGGAGATCGAGCAGGTGGAGGTCAGGCCCGTATGTATTCCTTTCCAGCTAGGCCAGATGCTATGGCCTCCGATGCAGTGATCACAGTTATTGTCTCAGTCTATTGCCGAGATGCTTTGGCTTTATTTGACCTGGTTCTACATATTCCTATGTTTCTTCATATTTTGCCCATTTTTTGGATATGCCCCGTGAGTCTTTAGTTACATCTGTTCATGTGTCGACTCCTGTGGGCGATACTGTTGTTGTGGACCATGTGTATCGGTCGTGTGCGATATCTATTGGGGGTTTGGAGACCCGAGTGGACCTACTGTTACTCATCATGGTCGATTTTGATGTGATATTGGGCATGTACTAGTTATGTCCGTGTCATGCCGTTCTTGATTGTCACGCTAAGACCGTGACCTTAGCTATGCCCGAATATCCGAGGGTTGAGTGGAGAGGTTCTTCTAATTATGTGCCTAGCAGGGTGATTTCCTACCTGAAGGCTCATCGTATGGTTGAGAAGGGGTGTTTATTGTATCTGGCTTTTGTGAGGGATGTTAGTGGTGAGACTCCCGCTATTGATTCAGTTCCTGTGGTCCGTGATTTTTGAATGTGTTTCCTGTAGACCTGCCAGGCATGCCACCTGACAGAGACATTGATTTTGGTATTGACCTGGTGCCAAGCACTCAGCCTATTTCTATTCCACCTTATCGTATGGCCCCCGCGGAGCTAAAGGAATTAAAGGAGAAGCTTTAGGAACTCCTAGATAAGGGGTTCGTTCGGCTTAGTGTGTCACCTTGGGGTGCACCGATGTTGTTTGTAAAGAAGAAGGATGGTTCTATGTGTATGTGTATTGATTATCGGCAGCTGAACAGAGTTACGGTGAAGAACCGGTATCCCTTGCCTCGTATAGATGACTTGTTTGATCAGTTGCAGGGTGCCAGGGTATTTTCTAACAGTGACTTGCATTCCGTCTATCATCAGTTAAAGATTCGGGGGCCAGACATCCCAAAGACTGCTTTCAGGACTAGATATGGTCATTATGATTTTCTGGTTATGTCATTCGTGCTGACCAATGCCCCTACAGCCTTTATGCACTTGATGCAGAGTGTATTCTGGCCTTATCTGGATTCTTTCGTCATCGTGTTCATTGAGGATATCTTGGTATATTCCCGATCTCGGGAGGATCATGAGCAACATTTGAGAGTTGTGCTTCAGACCTTGAGAGAGAAGAGATTGTATGCAAAATTTTCGAAGTGTGAGTTATGGCTTGATTCAGTAGCATTCTTGGGGCACGTGGTGTCCAGTGAGGGTATTCAGGTTGATCCGAAGAAGGTAGAGGTGGTGCAGAGTTGGCCTAGACCGTCATCAGCTACTGAGATTCGCAGTTTCCTTGGTTTGGCAGGGTACTATCGCCGTTTCGTCGAGGGATTTTCATCTATTGCAGCACCTATGACTAGACTGACCCAGAAGGGTGCTCAGTTCAGGTGGACTGAGGAGTGTGAGGAGAACTTTCAGAAGCTCAAGTCATCTTTGACTACAACTCTAGTATTGATTTTGCCTACGGGTTCAGGTTCTTATACATTTTACTGTGATGCCTCGAGAGTTGGCCTTGGAGCGGTTTTGCTGCAAGACGGTAGGGTGATTGCCTACGCGTCCAGACAGTTGAAGGTGCACGAGAAGAATTATCCAGTGCACGATCTTGAGCTAGCAGCAATTGTCCACGCCTTGAAGATTTGGCGTCATTATTTGTATGGAGTGCATTGTGAGATTTTCACTGATCACCATAGTTTGTAGCATCTGCTTAAGCAGAAGGATCTGAATTTGCATCAGAGGAGGTGGTTGGAGCTTCTCAAGGATTATGACCTCACTATATTATATCATCCGGGGAAGGCCAATGTAGTGGCCGATGCCCTAAGTCGCAGAGCAGAGAGTTTGGGGAGTTTGACCTACCTTCCAGTAGCAGAGCGACCTTTAGCACTTGATGTTCAGGCTTTAGCAGATCAGTTGGTGAGATTGGATCTATTTGAGCCTCCGCGGGTATTGGCTTGTGTAGCCTCCAGGTCTTCTCTTTATGATCAGATTAGAGCATGCCAGTATGATGATCCACATTTGCTTGTTCTTCAGGACAGGGTCCCTCGCGGTGATGCCAGGGATGTGGTTATTGATGATGATGTGGTCATGAGGATGCAGGGCCAGATTTGCATGCCCAATATGGATGGGCTTCGAGATTTGATTCTAGCTGAGGCCCGTAGTTCGCGGTATTCCATCCATCCGGGTGCCGCAAAGATGTATCAGGATCTGAGACAACATTATTGGTGGAGGCGGATGAAGAGAGATATTGTTGAGTTTGTGGCTCGGTGTCTCAACTGTCAGCAGGTCAAGTATGAGCACCAGAGACCAGGTGGATTGCTTCAGAGATTTGATATTCCGGAGTGGAAGTGGGAGCGAATCACCATGGGCTTCATAGTTGGAATCCCACGGACTTCGAGGAGGTTTGATGCTATATGGGTTATTGTGGATCGGCTAACCAAGTCCGCGCACTTTATTCTTGTTGGTACTACTTATTCTTCGGAGCGGTTAGTTGAGATTTATATCAGGGTGATTGTCCGATTGCATGGGGTTCCAGTTTCTATCATTTCTGACAGAGGTACTCAATTTTGGAGAGCCGTACAGAGAGAGTTGGGTACTCAGGTCGAGTTGAACACAACGTTTCATCCTCAGACCAACGGGCAGTCGGAGCATACTATTTAGATTTTAGAGGATATGTTACGTGCATGTGTCATTGATTTTGGGGGTTCATGGGACCAGTTTCTACCACTCGTGGAGTTTGCATATGATTATAGTTATCAGTCGAGTATCCAGATGGCTCCGTATGAGGCGTTATATGGTAGGAGGTTCAGATCTCCGGTTGGTTGGTTTGATCCGGGCGAGGCTGGGCTATTGGGCACAAACTTGGTTCAGGATGCACTGGGTAAGGTGAAGTTGATTCAAGAGCGGCTTCGCACGACATATTATAGGCAGATGAGTTATGCGGACCGGAAGGTCCAAGATGTGTCTTTCATGGTTGGGAGAAGGTACTGCTGAAGGTGTCACCCATGAAGGGTGTTATGAGGTTCGGGAAGAGGGTAAAGTTGAGTTCCCGGTTTATTGGGCCTTTTGAGGTGCTTTAGAGGGTTGGGGAGGTGGCTTATAGACTTGCCATGCCTTCCAGCTTATCGAGTATTCATCCGGTGTTCCATGTTTCGATGCTCCGGAAGTATGTTAGTGAACCGTCTCATGTTTTGGACTTCAGCATGGTTCATCTCGAGGGTGATATGTCATATGAGGTAGAGCCAGTGGCTATTTTGGGTCATCATGTTAGAAAGCTGAGGTATAAGGATATAGCTTCAGTGAAGGTTCAGTGGAGAGGACAACCGGTGGTGGATGCCACCTGGGAGACCGAGCGGGAGATGCAGGATAAGTATCCTCACTTATTCGAGACTCCAGGTATGTTTCTAGACCCGTTCGAGGACGAACGTTTGTTTAAGAGGGGGAGGATGTAACGACCCGGCCGGTCGTTACGTTTCCCCCATTGTGTTTTATCATATATTTCTTAGCCTGTTTATATTATGTTGTGTCGGTTGGTTTGGGTTCGGAGTGGTCGTGGTGAGAACAGAGGCACTTAGCCTCTTAAAGTAGCCTAATAGTTGAAAAGTCAAATTGAGAGTTGACTTATTGGTAAATGACCTCAGAATGCGGATTTTATGGCTCGGATATCTTCATTAGGTGATTTGGGACTTAGGAGTGTGTTCGGAATGAAGTTTTGATGTCCGGTGTAGAATTATGCTTGAATTGGCGAAAGTTAGTTTTTGGTGATTTTCGGTAGGCAGTGGGAAATAGGCTATAGGGGTCGGAATGAAATTTTGACAGTTGGAAAAGGTTCGTAATGTCATTTTGGGTATGCGTGCAAATTTTCAGGTCAATCAGATGTGTTTTGGTTGGTTTCAGCATCATTGGCGAAATTTAGAAGTTTTAAAGTTCATAGGTTTGAATTTGATGTAATTTTGGTGTTTTTGTGTTGCTTTGGTGTTTCGAAGGCTTGACTAAGTTTGAATGATGCTATGGGGTGTGGTGGTATGTTTGGTTGGGGCCCGAGGGGCTCGGGATTGATTTCAGATGGTTAGCGGAGGTTTGGACTTAGGAAATTTGCAGCAAATTGCTGCTGGTGAAAATCTTCTGGTGTTGCTGCACCTACGGTAGGGGAGCCGCAGGTGTGATGCCGCGGGTGCGAAAAGAGTCTAGGCAGGAGGAATCCACATGTGCGAAGCATTGGCCGCACCTGCGAAGCCGCAGGTGCGGAAAAGGGATCGCAGGTGCGAGAATTGGACTGTTAGTGGGATTTCGCAGGTGCGCACCTGGGACTGCAGGTGCGGGTCCGCAGGTGCGGATTAATTGGGCAGAGCAGTATAAAAAGTGCCTCTGCTAATATTTTGTCATTTCTTCCATTGTTGCATGCGGGTTAAGCTTGTTTGAGGGAAAATTGAAGGGGGAGTTCGAAGGTCTTCACTGGAGGTAAGTTCCCGGATTATAAAACTCGTTTCTATGCTATTTTGTACGGATTAGGCTTGTAATTTGAAGATTTAAATTGGAAAAAGTCGGGAAAAATAGGGAGGAAATTTGGAAATTCTTTTGGTGATTTGAGTGGGAAATTATGGTCCGATTGTGGAGTTTTTGGTATGAATAGAATCGTGGGAGGATGAGGATTCTAGTGATATAAATTTTATTGAATTCCGAGACGTGGGCCCGGGGCTCGAATTTGGCCGAATTTCGAGAATTGTGTTAAAATTTATATCTTTCGATTGGGTTTTGTTCCGTTAGCGTATATTGATGATGTTAATCTGATTTTGGTTTGATTCAGAGCATTTGGGAGCCAATTCGAGGGGCAAGCAAATCGCAGAGTAGCTTTTGGGCTGTTTGAGGTAAGTAACGATTGTAACTCTACACCTGAGGGTATGACACCCCGTTATGTGATATTGTGTTGATAAATGAGGTGACGACATGCTAGGTGACGAGCGTGGGGGCGTGCACCGATAGGGATTGTGACTTGGTCCGTCCCGTAGCGACTATTAAGCCGCGTATTCGATTTGAAAGCTTACGACATCCTGTCTTTTAGAAGTTTATACTTGTTATGGGCTATGAGCCATGTTTGGGGCCTTGTGTCGATCTCTTTAGACCTTTAGGGGTATTTTCCATGTTTGGGGCCTTGTGCCGACCTGTTTAGACCCTCAGGGGGTACTTTTACACTATTCTACCACTATCTTGATGGAACAATTGTGAACTCAGTCATGTTTCCTACTTGTTGTTATTTTCACTGTTATCACCCTACTTTGAAAACTCTGAAAAGTATTTTGGGCTGAGTCCCGTAAGTTGAGATAAACTGCCCAAGTGGCTTGTGAGGGTGACTGAGTTAGGCCGAGAGCCGAGTATGTGAGGATAGCTATGGATCGGGCTGCACGTCGCAACAATATATATGTGTTAGGCTGAGCGCCGAGTATGTGAGGATAATTATGGGACGGGCTGCACGCCGCAACAATATATATGTTATATATTATATGTGGGTCGGGCTGCACGCTGCAGCAATATAGATTATATATATATGGATCGGGCTGCACGCCGAAACAATATATGTTATATATGGATCGGGCTACACGCCGCAACAATATACATATTGGATCGGGCTGCACGCCACAGTAGATATAGTGCTTGGGCTGAAGGAGCCCCTCCTGGAGTCTGTACACCCTAGTGAGCGCTGTCGACTATTATATGGATCGGGCTGCACGAAACAACGTATGTTATATATGGATCGGGCTATGTTATATATATATATATATATATATATATATATATATATATATATTGTAGTGGAGCGGGCTGCCCGCCGCAGCATTTGTGTGTGATCATGGTACTTGTTGATTACGAGTGTTAAGTGAGAGCATGATATACTGATAGTGGAGTCATGAGTGCTTGAGAGGCTTGCCCGGGAGGCTTTATTGTGAGTGATACTGTGCCCGAGGGGCTTTAATTTTATGAAAATGCTGTTTACACTCTTGTTTATACTGAGCCTCTGATAACAAATGTTTTTATACGATATTTTTAAATGAAACCAAAGTTTATGAAATATTCGGAATTGTAGATTCCTGACTTGATTTATTCATTTTCGCTATTATTCATTATATGTATTTACATGATTTAAATGCTCGTCACTACACTCAAATTTTTTAGTAACATTGATTACTTACTGAGTTGGCGTACTGACGTTACTCCCTGTACCTCTGTGTGCAGATCTAGGTACCGGACCATCTCACTAGTTGATTTCCGGACGAGCTTGGAGTTGTTCGAGGATTGAGGTAGCTGCTCAGCTTCCCCAGCTCACCTCCTTTCCTTCCCTCAGATCATAGTTTCTTTTGGTCTTTTGTACCTCAGACTTTTGTTGTAGCAAGTCACTATGTTGTACATTATATTTTCACTCTTAGATGCTCATGACAGTTGACTCAAGGTTTTGGGGAAGTGTGTATTTGTTTTATCTCATTCTGCTATTTTAAAATCTGCTAATTGGGAAATTATGATATATATATATATATATATATATATATATATATTGATAGTATGAAACAGTTGGCTAGCCTTGTTCCATGATAGGCGCCATCACGGCTGGCTTAGGATTTGGGGACGTGACAAGCTCAGATCTTCGTAGTAAAGAGAATGGCCAAGGAACCTCAAGCCCTACTGTGTCAGAGTTCACAAGGGTCTCGAATGGACCCCGAGCAGTGCTCACACTAGGGAGGTCAATAGAGAAAGTCTTAGTGGCCTTGGCTTTCAGTCGGCCCAGAGTTACAGATTCAGAGTAGTCTAGGTAACCAATGAGAGTGAAAGAATAGTGATTAAGGGACAAAGTGTGGATATATGCACTTGTGTTTTAAAAAAAGACAGACATATCAAAGTTATCTAAAACATAGAATATGCTAGTTAAGGAGGTCAACAAGAATTAGAAGCATGTTGCTATTACAGATTTAACACTTAGCAGGAAGTACATATTGGTAGAAAAACACATTGAGAGAGTTAGAGGAAAATCAAGTTTTCTGAGATTACAAGATTAGCATACAAAGGTGCATAATACAAAACAAGTATGAGTAAAGTACTAGCTTAACAGGTTTAGAGTCGAAGGGTCCAAATCATGTTGAATATCCATCACAACACCAGAAAGTAGACATGCCAATTTATCTCTAAAGCAAATAGTCTCAAACATTGTAAAGAAACACTGATTAAGATAGCCACCCTAAATGTCCCAAACAATCACTAAGGCTATATAATCAAGAAAACAAAGACATACTGAGTGACACAAATAGGGGAGCGAGTCATAGTTAATAGTGAAGGTCTTGATACATATTGGAACACATTACAGAGGGAATTCATAACAGAGTAGGAAAACAAGCTCATGTCAAACAGTAAGTGTAAGCATCTAGTTGCCCAAAACATTAGGCTAAATGATCTTAAGAAGGTCTAAATTATTCAAGTGAAGCATATTCAAATAACATATCTCGGAACTAGGAAGTTTAGGTAAAAATCAAATGCTAAAGAGGTTGAG
The DNA here is from genome assembly GCA_005239525.1 of Nicotiana knightiana. Lineage (NCBI taxonomy): Eukaryota > Viridiplantae > Streptophyta > Magnoliopsida > Solanales > Solanaceae > Nicotiana > Nicotiana knightiana. The sequence goes on from ML388524.1 coordinate 25,975, forward strand.
ATCATAATACAAGTTCAAAGCTAGCAGAGTTACCCACGAAAGTAGCCCCAGAACACATTAAGCCATGAATTTCAGAAGTATGCAACCCATAAACATAAGAATGAAATTGTAAAGGCCAAGTAACTTACCAGTTAAGCGGATAACAAGAAAGAACAAAATTCCACAGTATTCTGAATATTAACACAGAGCAAGAACCCAGAATCTTAGTGTGTCAAAAGTTCCCAAGGGCTTCAAATGAACCCTGGGCAATGCTTGCACTATGAAAAGTTGAAAAATCGAATTTCGGTGGCCTTGGCTTTCAGCGGGCAAGAACCAGAGTATAGAACAAGAGAATCAGAGAACAAAGAGCAATAACTTCAATTTTTAGTGGAAGTTTTACGAGTAAAGGCCTGTCCAAAAGGGGAATGGGGAGGGGTTTATATAGTAGTAGAAGTTTAAAGAACAAATATGGGAAATAATCAATTAAGCACAAATAAGGAAAGAGAATATCATAAACAAATCAAAATCAGAAAGGGATATGGAGAGAGTCAAACCCTAATTGGGTTCAACCGTCTGAACCTCGAACCAAGAGTGTAAATGGCTCTTTATTGAGCGTATATAGACGGAAAACTGCCTAAGATCAAAAGATCCAAGTCGTTCCAGTCCGATCTGGGAAGTGATGCTTGCCAAAGTTAGGCAAGCACCTAAGTAATACCATAAATGAACGACCAATAGTGGAGAAGATGAATAAGGTAAGTGAATCAGTGATTGATTCCATTTTCGAGCCAGAATTGGAGAAGTTGAGATTGTAGTAGCTAGGGTTCATAGAAGAAGAGAGGGGAGGATTCAAAGGCGGCGTTTGAGATGAAATGGTAGGGTTTTGGGGTGGGGATATAAGGAGAAGTAGGGAAAATATTGTGAGTTGTTGATCACTTTTGATCAACGGCTGGTATTTGAGAAGAGTTAGGTCGGACTGGGTTGGGATAGGGGTGTTTGGTTTGGTATAGGTTTAGTGGGCCAAGGGTTTTGGGGTAATTGAACTGAGGTCTGGGTAGTTTGGATCCGAAAATTGGTTTAAATCTGGGCCAACTTTTAAAAATAAAGAAATTAAGGAAAAATTGATTAATAAAATAGCTAAATAGGTGTTAAAAATATTATTTAATCCAATAAGTACTTAAAAATAATAGCTAAAGGTTGTAAACATGTTAAAAGTTATTTTAAACTCTAACTAAAATAATAAATACAATTAATTGCAAAGTGTAGGCCATTATTGTAAAAATGTGTAATTAGCATAAAAAATGCAAATGTAATTACAGAAAATGAAGTAAAATATTATAAAACATAAATTTGGGTTTAAATAATAAATTTGGATGATTAAGTCATCTCAAAATAATTTAAAGGATAATTACTAGATATTTATATAATAAAAATGTAAAAAGAAATTAATTTCAGCTTTAGAAATTATGAAAAATTATAGAAAATGCTTGTATAGGTTTGTAAACTAATTAATTATGCAAACATGCTATTTTGAAAGTATATATATGTATTTTAAAACTATGAGGAAAAAATTGGGTATCAACAGCTTGCCCTCTTTACCCGGAAATGATGAAAGAGTTGCTGGGTAAAGAAATCATGACCAATTTTGACCGAATGGGGTGATTTAAAAAATGGAGGCCGAACCCTGGTTCCTGAGTTGCCTACATATCCCTGGTGTTACGGAAACTAGGCCGTGTGTAGTTCTGGATCCATAGGTGAACTGAACCGATGTAGTTGTTATAGGAATGGTTGTGTGTTTCGGAAAAGGGTTTTTTGGGGGTAGAACAATATCAAATGAATTTGCTCGAAATCATGAGTGTGAATATGAGAATCTATGGGTGTATTTCAAAATGAGCATTTGAATGGTTTTCAAGTGAAAATAGGTAACTGATGGTGGTTGGCTGCGTTTGAAACAATTACGGGATGTGAACATTGAACGAAAACTGGAGTGAAGATTGCTCCCGTTAAGAGAACGGTTACCTCCTAGATTACCTACAAAACATAAACACAATGCATGCAAGTATATGTGGGATTATTGTGAGGATTTAAACATGATGCAAATTCCCTTTGGACCATGAAAGTTGTCTTTGGACGGTGCAGATGATGTCCTCAAACCATGACGTCCCGGGCTATAAATCATGTGATAAGGGATTCGCAGGCCATGAAATGGTGTTCTCGGGCCATGAAAATGGTGCCTCTGAATCATGATGCCTTTGAATAATGATGTGCAATATTGAGAGATCCTTAGCCATAGCATGGTGTCTCCCCGCTATGAGGGTGATGCCCTTGGACTATGACGCCTTTGGATGAAATGGTGATGTTTCAGCCCATGATCTCCCCTCTATGAGGATGATGCCCTTGGACTATGACGCCTTTGGATGAAATGGTGATGTTTCAACCCATGATATGCAAAGACATTATGCTTGGTCATATGCAAAGCGAAACAAGACAGAGCTTAGTCTTGTGTAAGATTGGGGCAGTGCTTAGCCCCGAGCAAATAGAAAATAGTGCTAGGTTTCAAATAGCATAATGGAGGCAACATTTGTATTATGCGAGGATAAGGTGATGCCTAGCCTTAGACAATTGAAGAGGCAGTGCTTAGCCTGATGCAAGAAGAGGAGATGATGCTTAGTCTCGATGCACGGAAAGGCCGAGCTTAATCTTATGCAATTTAGGGAGGCAATGCTTAGCTTCATGCAAGAATAGGAGACAGTTCTTAGTCTCATGCAATTAGGAGACCATTCTTAGTCTCATGCAATTTAGGAGACAATGCTTAGTCTCATGCAAGGAAAGACAATGCTTAGACTTATGCAATTAGGGAGACAGTGCTTAGTCTCATGCAATTTAGGAGACAGTGATTAGTCTCATGCAAGGAAAGGAAATGCTTAGCCTTATGAAATTAGGGAGACGGTGCTTAGCCTCATGTAATTTAGGATACAATGCTTAGTCTCATGCAATTTAGGAGACAATTCTAAGTCTCATGCAAGAAAAGGCAATGCTTAGCCTAATGCAATTAGGGAGACAACACTTAGTCTCATGCGATTTAGGAGACAATGCTTAGTCTCATGCAAGGAACCCAATGAGTGAGAAAGCAGAGTATTTCTTAGCTGGAGACGTGTTTTCGTTTGGCAACTTCTTCCACTGTGAAGATAGTGATTTTGATGTGTGTACGTATTTGTGAATGTTCATTGTACTTGCATCCAAAGAAAATCGTGAGTTTTGCGGGGAAGGTTGGTTCGTGCCTTGATTTGCTTTTGTTCTTGTCTTGAGATCCTGTTCGAGTTACCCTGGGTAGCATCTGGCTGTTTATAAAGTTTTCGAGAAAAATATGCGTGCATTTGATGAATGTAGTTAATTAAAATATAGTATTATGAAATATAAAGTAAGTTAGATGAACCAATGATTGTGACACTTTTAGAGACATTGAGACTTCCTTGCATTGGAATTTTGAGGGTCCTCCTCAAAATTCTTCCCCAGTTTAATAAGCAATTCTTTAACTGTTCTGCATATGATGAAGTTGGAGGGACTTGCTCCAAAATTTTAAGGGTCCTCCTCAAAATTCTGCCCTAGTTTTTGACCATGGTAAAAATGAAGATTTTATTGAGATGTGACCGAACCCACAGGGCTGCCTACGTATCCCCTCTTAAACAGGAATCAGGTCAAGCGTTGTTCAGTTACGTCAGATGAAGAAATGTAAACAATCTAAACATAGTATCTTTTGACTGCGTCTGAGTTGATAGGTTTTGGCCAAATTTCTCCGTCCATTTCTGCAAGTATGAGTGCTCCTCCTGTTAGTACTCTGTGAACCATGTAGCGTCCCTGCCAATTAGGTAAAAATTTCCCTTTGGCTTCATCCTGATGCGAGAAGATCCGCTTCAGCACCAGCTGTCCCAGTGTGAACTATCTAGGTCTGACCCTTTTGTTGAAAGCTCTAGACATTTTGTTCTGGTAAGTTGACCATGGCATACTGCATTCATTCTTTTCCCATCGATGAGAGCCAATTTTTCAGAGTGACTTCGTATCCATTCTACATCACTAAGTTCAGCTTCTTGTATGATTCTTAAAGAAGGAATTTTGACTTTGGAGGGAATAACAACTTCAGTACCGTAGACCAGCAAGTAGGGGGTTGCCCTGGTTGATGTGCGAACTGTGGTACGATATCCCAATAAGGCAAATGGTAACTTCTCGTGCCATTGTTTGTGATTATCTACCATATTTCTCAATATTTTCTTGATGTTCTTGTTGTCGGCCTCCACAACTCCGTGCATTTGAGGCCTGTATGTTGTGGAATTTATGCTTAATCTTGAAGGTTTCACACATAGATTTCATTAAGTCACTGTTAAGGTTAGCGGTGTTGTCGGTGATAATGGATTTTGGCATCCCGAATCGGCAAACAATACTATCTTAACAAAATATGCGATGACTTTCTTAGTTATAGCCTTGTAAGATGCAACTTCAACCCATTTTGTGAAATAGTCTATAGCCACTAGAATGAGCCTGTGCCCATTTGAAGCGGCGGGTTTGATCAGACTGATGACATCCATTCCCCAAGCGGAGAAAGGCCAAGGTGCACTTGTTGCATTAAGTTCATTTGGTGGCACTCGTATCATATCCGCATGTACTTGGCATTGATGAAACTTTTGGACATACCTAATGCAGTCCGTTTCTATAGTCATCCAAAAATATCCTGCTCTTAATATCTTCTTAGATAAAACAAAACCATTCATGTGTGGTCCGCAAGTTCCGGTATGTATCTCTTCGAGCAATTTTGAAGCTTCCTTGGCGCCAACACACCGTAATAATTCCAAATCTGGAGTCCTTCTGTACCGAATTCCTCAACTTTGGAAGAAATGGTTGGACAATCTTCAGAGTGTGCATTTCTGAGTATGATTTGCATGCTTCAGGTATTCTCCTTTTGCCGAGTATTCTTTGATCTCATGGAACCACAGATTCCCATCAGTTTCTTCTTCAACATGAGCACAATAAAGTGGCTGGTTATGGATCCCTACTGGAATAGGGTGGATGAAATTCTTGTTTGGGTGTCGTATCATGGAAGATAGCGTGGCCAATGCATCTGCGAACTCATTCTGGATTCTCGGAATATGTTTGGACTCTATCTTTGTGAATCTTTTCATCAACTTTTGCACATAGTACAGATACAGTAATATTTTGGTATTCTTTGTAGCCCATTCTCCTAGAACCTGATGTACAAAAAGGTCTGAATCACCCATTACCAGCAATTATTGAATGTTCATGTCAATGGACAACTTGAGCCCCAAGATGCAAGCCTCATATTCTGCCATATTACTAGTACACGAAAATCTGATTTTTGCGGATACCGGATAGTGTTGATCTGTCTTTGATACTAGAACTGCTCTAATACCCACTCCTTTGAGATTTGCAGCCCCATCGAAGAACATCCTCCAACCGTCGTAGGTTTCAGTGATATCTTTCCCTACAAATGATACTTCTTCATCGGGAAAATACGTTTTCAGCGGTTCATATTCTCCTCCTACAGGGTTTTCTGCCAGATGATCTGCTAATGCGTGTCCCTTGACCGCTTTCTGAGTTACATAGACGATGTCAAATTCACTCAATAGTATATGCCATTTTTCCAACTTCCCTGTAGGCATGGGTTTTTGGAAAATGTATTTTAGAGGACCCATCCTTGATATGAGATATGTGGTGTAGGCACAGAAGTAGTGCCTCAACTTTTGATCTATCCATGTCAGAGCACAGCAGGTGCATTCCAGTAAAGAATACCGTGCTTCATAGGGTGTGAACTTCTTACTTAGATAGTATATGGCTTTCTCTTTTATTCCTATCTCATCGTGTTGTCCCAAGACTCAACCGAAAGCCCCGTCCAATACGAACAAATAGAGTAGTAGAGGTCTCCCAAGTTTCGGGGGGACAAGGACTGATGGTGTGGACAAATATTCCTTGATTTTGTCAAAAGCTTTTTGACATTCTTCAGTCCAACTTGTTGCGGCATCCTTCTTCAGCATTTTTAAAATTGGTTCACAGATCACAGTTGACTGTGGTATGAAACGGCTGATGTAGTTGAGACACCCTAAGAAACTCATCACATCTTTCTTGTTCTTTGGAGGTGGAAAATCCTGGATGGCCTTGACCTTTGAAGGTTCTAACTCAGTTCCTCGGCGGCTGATGATGAATCCTAACAACTTTCCAGCAGGGACCCCAAAAGCACATTTTGCGGGGTTCAGTTTCAAATTATACCTTCAAAGTCGTTCAAAGAACTTCCTTAGGTCTACTATGTGATCTGTACCCTTCTTAGATTTTATGATGACGTCATCCATGTAAACTTCTATCTCCTTGTGTATCATGTCGTGGAAAATGGTTTTCATGGCCCTCATATAAGTAGCTCCAGAATTCTTCAGGCCGAACGACATCATTTTGTAGCAGTATACTCCCCATGGAGTAATAAAGGCTCCATCTTCTTCATCCATGCAGATATGATGATATCCCGCGAAGCAATCCACAAAAGATTGAAGTTCATCCTTGGCGCAGTTGTCGATTATGTGTATATTGGGCAACGGGAAATCATCTTTAGGACTTGATCTATTTAAATCTCGATAGTCAACACATTCTTTGACTTTCCCATCCTTCTTCGGAACTGGCACGACATTAGCCAACCAGGTTGGATATTCAACCACTCTGAGAACCTTAACTTTGATCTGCTTGGTGACTTCCTCTTTTATTTTCAGACTCATATCGGGCTTGAACTTTCTGAGCTTCTGCTTTACAGGCGGACACATAGGGTTGGTAGGTAGTTTATGAGCCACTATAGATGTGCTCAAACCAGTCATATCATCATAAGACCATGCAAAAATATCCTCATATTCCTTCAGGAAGCGGATGTACTCTTCTTTCTCTGACGGTAACAGATGAATGCTTACACGAGTTTCCTTGACTGTTTCGGAATCTCCCAAATTGACTATCTCGGTTTCATCCAAATTGGACTTAGTCTTGTTCCCCAAAATTTTCACTTCTTTGACAATTTCCTTAGGTATTATATCTTCTTCTTCTATTTCCTCTGAATCACTATCCTTATGTTGCATTGTCTCATTACATGTCATAGTTGTAGGTTCATCAGGATAAGTAATAATAACGCTGTAGAGAGAAAATGTAAAGGATAATAATAAATACTAAAACAACAAACATTGATAAATACTAAAACGTCAAACAAACACAGTTTTAACGATCCAAACAATTATTTCAAAGCAAAATGATTAAAACAAAATACTGAAAAATGTCTTAAAATGCCCATAAAATTGTTTTCAAAGTAAATGATGCTAATTGCCAGGCTACCCAGGAACTCGACGGGCCCTTGATGGTGTAACAGTCCAATTCCTAAGAACAACTCCATTCTCCACTGTCTGGATGACGAGGCCTTCCTCCTCCTCAATTGTTGCACTGCAGTCCATGTTTTCATATCCCAAGAACAGATTCCTTATGCCAGCTAGAACTCCGTCTTCTTCAGATCCCCACATCATGTCGGCTTGATGGAATAACTGGCTCAAATGTGGTATCGGCTTCTCTATAGGGTAATAAGGACCATGCCATGGCGGCGACCAATCTTTATACTCCTACCAGGTGTACTTATATCCAATCCCAAAGGTTGTGCCATGACGCTTTAGCTGTATTGGTTTAGTGATACCCTGGAGATTCTTACCGAGACCCTTACCAGGTTCATACCCTGTCCATGCCAATATGCTTTCTATTTTGCTGCTCTACCATTTATCCTTCTCAATTGCATTGACACGCTCGATACGATGGTACATTTCTCCACCCAACTTCCTTCTATTCTCAACAACCGGAACAATTTGATTGGTGTAAATAGGATTACTTTCGTCCCCATGGATGATTACTTCCTGATGATTCAATTCGAACTTCATAGCCTGATGTAGAGTAGAGGTTACGGCCCCAACAGCATGTATCCAAGGTCATCCCAACAACAGATTGTATGTGGCGGATATGTCTAGCACTTGAAATTCAACATGAAACTAGGTTGGGCCATCTGTAAACAGATATTGGTCTCCCCAATTATAGCCCTTTGGGACCCATCGAATGCTTTCACGTTCATACTCCCCGCTCGTATCTCATGCAGACCCTTACCCAACCTCTTCAAAGTGGTTAATGGACAGATGTTGAGACTTGAACCCCTGTCTATCATGACCCTGAAAATGAGTTTGTCCTCACACTGCACTGTAATATGCGGTGCCCTGTTGTGACTCAATCCTTCTGGTGGCAGTTCGTCTTCGTGAAAAGTGATCTTGTGACTTTCCAATACCTATTCTACCATGTTGGCCATCTCCCCACTGGTAATGTTATTGGGTACATAGGCTTCGTTCATCACTTTCATCAATGCATTCCTATGTGCCTCGGAGTTCTACAGTAGTGAGAAAATGGATACTTGAGCAGGGGTTTTGTTCAGATGATCAACCACAGAATATTCTCTCGCCTGCACCTTTCTCCAAAGATTGTCTGGGCCAGTCTCAATGACAGGCGACTTAGAAGCGACTTCTTTACTTGTCCCTCCCAAATGTTTGGGCGTATAAACCCTACCAGTTCTGGTCATGCCTTGTGCTACACCTGTTTTCTCCATTTTTGATTTTCCTTTCCTTCTCACTTCCGCAGCATAATCCCAGGGTATAGCATTAGACTTAAAGGACGGTGTAGGTGCTATCGTCACGGTGATGGGTGTTGTCACTTCAACCTCAAACGGAGTTGGTGCAGTTGAGGGAGTTGTCACTTCGACCTCAAATAGAGTTGGTGCGGTTGAGGGAGTTGTCACTTCGACCTCAAACGGAGTTGGTGTGGCTATATCGAACTCAATCGGTGCTTGAATCTGTACCACGATAAGTGTGAGAGTGACTGGAGGTATTTTAGGCTCTTCCCCGTCACGAATGAGTCCAATTGACCCTTATAGATCCCATTCTTCATCGGCTTCTATCACATTTACCCCCTTGCCCCTATGATCCGGTAGAGAATTGTTATGGACATTAGGTATAGCCTTTTTTTCTTGTACAACTTTGGTGTCGATCAATGTCTGGATCTTATTCTTCAAAGTGCGACATTCATCAATAATATGACCCTTCATGCCCGAGTGGTAGGCACATGTCTTATTTGGATTAATCTTCTGGGAGTAATTTTCCATAGTAACAACAGGAATGAGAGTGACATAACCGGCATCCTTCAGTCTCTCGTACAATTGATCGATGGGTTCAGCAATTGGGGTGTATTGTCTGGGCGGTCTGCGGTCAAAATTTGGTTTAGGTTTCTGGTAGTTTTGGCGGGCTGGTGGTGAATGGTAGTATGATGGCTGGGTGTTAGAGGTATGGTAAGTGGAGGAAGGTTGTTGGTATCTAAGAGGTGAAAACTGATATGCGAGGAGACTTTGGACCTTGGGCCACCATTATTGCCCCTACTTCTTTTTTTTTTAGAAATACCACCTGACTGTAAGGCTTTGTTTGTAGTTTGGAGTGTTTCAAAATTTGTCACCATTCCGCTCTTAATTCCTTCTTATATTCTTTCTCCCAATTTGATGATGTCCAAAAATTTATGGTTTTCAATAACCATCAGTCTCTCGTAGTACTGCGGATCCTGAGCTCGAAGAAAGAACTTATTCATCTGTTCTTCTTCCAGTGCGGGCCTTACTTTCGCAGCTTCAGACCTCCACCGAGTAGCATACTTGCGAAAAGTTTCTGTTGGCTTCTTCTTAAGATTCTAAATGTAGAAAAAGTCTGGCGCGATTTCCGTATAAAACCTGAACCGATCCATAAAATCTGACGCCATGCTCACCCAATTAACCCATTTCTTTGGGTTTGACTGATGTACCAAGACAGGGCATCTCCAGTGAGGCTCCTAATGAATATCTTCATGCATATTCTTTCATCCTTGCCAACCCCTACGAGTTTGTCACAATACGTTCTCAAATGTAACTTCGAATCACCCATCCCATCGAACATTTCGAACTTAGGAGGCTTGTAATCCTCTGAGAACTCTACATCCGGCTGAATGCATAAATCCTCATAATTTAAATCTTCAACGCCTTTACCACCTTCGTCACTTTGGACTCTGCCAGTTTCTTGAGTTCCTCCGCCATGTTCTTGATGAGCAGGTCCTTATCGGTGGACTCCGGTGTGTACAGGGTTTGTTGTGGAGTGTGGGGTAAGGTTTCCACGTATATGAGGTTACTTTAATGACTCCAAGATTTGGGCGTAGTGGTGGTCGTTGGTTGAGTTTTGGGGATCAGGGGTAGGTAGTGGTGCATTTTGAGGATTGTGATAGGTGGTGGTTTGTGGATACTGGGTTGGATGGTGATGATGTTGTGGAGGGGTCGGTACTAGTAGAGGATTGGGATTTTGAGGAGGTGTGGAATATTGATGAGGTGTGGGATGATTTTGCGGGTGTTGGTTTTGTGTGTTTTGGAGAGGTGCTGGGTTTTGGGCATTTTGTTGGTTGATGTCGGGAATGTTCAGGGTGAGGGAAAGGTTTGCCAAGTTCCGGGCCTGCTCAAGCTCCCTTTGTAACTCCAGTATTTTCTGTTCCAACCGTAAGATCAATTCGTTCTGTGCTGGAGTACTCCGACCATCTGAAGTTTTGACATTCTCTGCGTGAGTAGCGTTCTCTTTTCTGATACCGCTCATATCATCCATTTTTGATTTTCCTTTGTTCTTGGGATCACTTGGAGTAGGAGGAGGTGGAGGACCTCTAGATCTAGTATGATATGCTGATGATGCCAGTAGGCACAGACCAACCTGAGGGAATGGGAATAAACAAAAAAAACCAAAGGTAACCAAGTCAATAGGGAGTATTAGAAGGATGTTTGTGGTATTTAAACATGTATTGCGGAATTATAAATTCAAGTCATAATTTTAGGGACCTCGTTGTGCCCGGGGTAGGCCTAAGAGACATATAGATTTGGAGAAAATTGATGCCAATAATTGTGTCATTTCATTAATGTGAAAATGAACCAAATCTCTACTAAAACGACAATAAGGAGAAGAAGTTACTAATGGCATTTTCCTTATTACAATCAAAGTCTAAAACGAGTCTAGAAAGAAGTAAAACATTGTTCTTAATCTATTTGGTCCCAGAGGGACCTTCTCCATGCTTGACCTTCTTGGCTCCATCAATTAGGTTCCCCAGGTCGTGCATGTCCAACAGCAGATAAGCCCTTGCTATATGCCCTCCTTCGTTTCCCTCTGCATTCTAATAGTCCGGGTTCTTTTCCTCATCTTTACCTCAAGCTCCATCAACCCTTGCTCCAAATATTCCAACCTCTCTGTTGATTTAGTAGATATTTCTTTCCACTCGTTGATTGCTTCAATGTCCACTTTATGTTGTTCCAAATATCTGGCTTCAAACTCGAAAACCCTCTTGCGCAACATCCTATATTTGACTTGTGCTTCAGCAACATCGTCAATAACCCTATTTTTCAGATTAATCCCTGGCTTGACATCCCCCGCTATATCATCTACCAACCATGATGGATAGAAGTACACATGGCCGGCATGATACCGATCTGGCTCGATGGTATCTCTCTCCACAATGATCTTTTGATTCCACATATGTTGTTCCTCGAACTTGAATGGAATGGCGTTCCCCTTAAAGTCTGCTTTGTACTGGACCATGTTGGAAACCCGAGGTATAACCTTCTTTCTCCCAGCTTGCCTCATTACCCTTATAGGAGCATAAAGATAGATTCCTCTTAACCCGATTAGTACTAGATGAGTGGTTTCTCTTGACCTAATTATGAACTCCCTGCTATGAAACCATTCGAACATCCAATGCACCTTTTCGTCAGTCAAATTGCTGAAGAAATGCATCCAGTTCACAACATTTCCTGGTTGCGCAAACTTATTTGGGATAAATGTCATTCTTTTCGGATGATGGTAGGCTATGTGTTCATTCAGTGGTCATCGCAGAACTTCTTGACGGTATTCACCTCTCTGAAAGTGTTCTAATAACCATACCTATAGCAACATATTGCAACCCTCGAAGTGCCCATACCCTTTTTTGTAGCGATCTAGGGCCCGGTACATCTCAGCTAAGATCATAGGGACGATGGTGTAAGTTTGGCCCTCACTTCCCTCCATTAAAGTCCTAGCGACCATATCTAGGCGAGTGTGGATCCTTTCCCCCTTCATTGGAAATATCAACATCCCTAGAAAATAGACAACGAATACAAAAACCCGACGGTATGTCCAACCCAAAGAAGTAATGGCAAGTTCATCATAGTGAAGGCGGTATGACTTGCTATGACTATAGCGTTCATAAAGAAACTCAAATGGTATGTATGATTTCTTCAAATAGAGTAATTCATCGTTTTTCTTGAAACCCATCATTTTCAAGTAATCTCGGGGAGTACAGTTTTCTGGTACCAATAAACTAGGACTATCCCATTGGGAGCCCAACGAAGCCTCCTATTTCCTCTAAAAGAGGGGTCATTTCTATGTCTCCAAAATGGAAGACAACTCTCTTCTCATCCCAAAACATGGTAGCAGCCTCAATCAATGCGTTATTTGGTTGAATGTCTAATAAGGAGGGTAAATTCCTAAGGACCCTTTTCACATGGTTCTTGTCACTAGGTGAGAGGTTTTTCCACCAATCAAGCAGAAAAGGTGGGATGTTTTGAACCATGCCGAACCAGGGGACTTCTTGCCTCATTTCTGCAAAACAAATAGAGTTAGCCCTTTCCCCTTCCGGATTTGACTATTTACACATTAATGATCAGCATACCGGCATGTTTTCTCCAAATAATGCACATATCGTGATGGTGTCCGTTGGGATTATGGAAATCCTGACGGACTTTGGACAAGGCTTACCTTAGCAGGTTATCACGCGGACAACGTTCTAACCCATACTAGGTTTAGACATGATGCATGCACAGTTGATATTGGAGTGGGGTTTCTAGAAGAATCTAGACCGGTACCCTCAAGCGGACAATTTGAGAGGGAAAGGCACGAAACTGTCGACTGCACCGCTGATCAACTAGTTTTACCGCAAATAAGCCTTTCCAAATTTAAAGAGTGATTTCAGAAGATCGCGAACACTGATAAGGTGCCGCTATGGTATTAATTGGGCACGAGTGGAATATGATGTGGAGCATGCTTTATGCAAAGATAAACAACACGTTGTCTAATATTTGCATGATAAAAACAATAAATGCCATATTAAAGTGAAACGTAAAAGACATAAAAATAAAGAAAAATAAGAAAAAGTTAGTTCGTACAATATGAGAATTGTAATAAAGTAAGCGAGGAAGTAAGGGTGGAGAGAGACATGATGTAGCAACTTTAAAAATGACTTGGAGCAAATAAGTACGACTAGAAAAAGGAATACACATGTTATAGCCAATTTGAGCAAAGAAGGGAAGAGAAGGGAAGGGAAGGGATTTGCATATTAATACGAATTCAAATAAAGGGAGAATAGGGGAAGGGCGTGCGTGTAACAATAAAACAAAAATAGGGACGAGATGTTCATGTGGCAGCAAATAAGAGAAAAGGAAGCATGTTTATCAGAGAGAACTAATTCATATAAAACAAATTTGCAATGGTAAGAGCCTAAAGATCCCCCGCAAAGTCGCCATGCAGCCGCGCCCCCTTTTTCTCGTGAAATTGGGTTTCGACATGTGACAACTATTTTAAGGGAGTATTAAAAGAGGAGAGTCGCCACTGAATGGTTTAAGGTGCGTTTGGGAACCTATTTGCATATGACTCAGGTTTGACTAGTTTGCATCACCAAAAAACGGGTATGGGCTCGAAATTACCTCAAAAGGTGTTAGGCACTCTTCGAGGTCCACAATTGTGGGTCCCGGCTGAACTTGAATTATATGAATTAGCCAGATAAACAAAGACAGAGAAAGCAAGAAGTTTGAGAAATTTTATTATTAAAAGACTTTGAGTAAATACAAACACTTGATTCAAATATAAAAAGGGAATAAGATGGGGGGTCCTAAGTTTTTAGCCTAAAGGATCACCTCGTGCAACATAAATAAAACTTCGTAACTCCCTCAAGATGGGGTGTTACTCTTATTATTCAGCGTGCATAGACTATCATCTCCTGCTATCAATTACTATCTTTAAGTTATTACCTAAAGCGCACTAGTTTAATTATTAGTCGTGTCTTATATGTGCACTACCCGTCATATACCTATGGCTCAGGAGGCATTGGACCTCTATTTTGGGTGGTTCTAGACTTTACTTAGGCTAATCAGAAAATGTCAAAACTAGGCGACAATTCAAACAAATAGATTTGCATTTAAAGACAGTTAAAGGCTCAAGTTAACCTCTGCAATTAGACAACACATGCACGCAAACAGATTTCTACGTTAGCATTAGATAGTTTCAGAATTGGGGAAAATTGAAGTCATTAAGCTCTATAGACATGGCTTCTATATGATTTGATCCAAATATGAAGGCAGCTTCAGATGCGGGGTGCCTCTTTAGACCTATGATTTCAAAATTACCAGTTTGTGAGTATCTTATACTTCTAAGTTGTTATTGAGGTTACAAATTATAAGTTAATAAAACCTATATGCATGATCGCTAAGTGGTTTACACAGTAAGGGACAGTAGAAGTTTGGAAATGCTCAGAATTACACATGCTGTCTAATAGTGGCATGGCTAAGCAATAGACATCGCTTGAAACACCCAGTATCAGTACTTTAGAGCGAGTAGTAATATCCTATAGGCATGATTTCTAAAGATTGGCGATTGGAACCGATTTGTTTTTATCTTTAGCTCCTATATGCATGTTTTCTAGGTGCAATAGCGAACTAAATAATTAAAATCCTATAGGCATGATATCTAATGAACATGGTGCAAATTGAAGAGCAGTTATTGGCATTTATTTCCTATAGGCATGCTGTCTAGCAACACAAAGCAGTAGACCTGGGAATAAATAAAGAACCTATGCGTTGATAGCATATAAGTTGTGTGAGTGTGTGATTTCCCTAATGGCATGATTTCTAAGTGCATATATAGCAATTTGGATAGAAAATAGATCACATAAATCCTATAGGCATGCTTTCTACCCTTTTCACGCAAGCATTAGAATATACCCATTTTCCAATTTCACTAACACCCCAATTGTTTATTACAAAATTATTACAGAACCAATAATAAATGTAATTACAAATTTGTATAAGCAATAATAGCAAGCCCAAAGCAGGCCCAAAGAGATACCCAGCATTACCAGGCCTTCAACTAAACTCTTTCTCCACCAATTAGCACACCGAGATCCCAACATGGACTATATTCATCAGCATAGCCCAGAAACCATAGAGGAACTCAAACCAAACCAAACAGCCATAGATTGACCATATGATCCAGAAACTAATTTTCATATTCAACAGACAGAAGGAGGATAGAACTGAGTGTCAAAGATAGCTCAGGTCTTAGTAGTAAAGATAATGGCCAAAGAACTTCAAGCCCTAGTGTGTCAGAGTTCACAAGGGTATCGAATGGACCCCGAGCAGTGCTCACACTAGGGAGTTCAATAGAGAAAGTCTTAGTGTTCTTGGATTTCAGCCGGCCTAGAGTTATAGATTTAGAGTAGTCTAGGTAACCAATGAGAGTGAAAGAATAGTGATTAAGGGACAGAGTTTGGAGAGATGCACTTGTATTTTAAAAAAAGGCAGACATAGCAAAGTTATCTAAAACACAGAATATGCTAGTTAAGGAGGCCAACAAGAATTAGAATCATGTTGCTATTACAGGTTTAACACTTAGAAGGAAGTACATATTGGCAGAAAAACACATTGAGAGAGTTAGAGGAGAATCAAGTTTTCTGAGATTACAGATTAGCATACAAAGGTGCATAATACAAAACAAGTCTGAGTAAAGTACTAGCTTAACAGGTTTAGAGTCTAAGGGTCCAAATCATGCTGAATATCCATCACAACACCAGAAAGTAGACATGCCAATTTATCTCTAAAGCAAATAGTCTCAAACATTGTAAGGAACCACTGATTAAGATAGCCACCCTAAAGGTCCCAAACAATCACTAAGGATATAGAATCAAGCAAAACAAAGACATACTGAGTGATACAAACAGGGGACCGAGTCATAGTTAATAGTGAAGGTCTTGATACATATTGGAACACATTGTAGAGTGAATTCATAACAGAGTAGTGTTTACCTTGAAAATGGTAAGCACAATTATATTTGATTATGTGGTTCTAAAAATACGTGATCTATTTTAATACCAGTTGTTTAGGCAGTAGATGCTGAGTATGAAGTGAGAAAAATGAAATAAGAGCGAAAGGAACGAAATTATGCAACTCGAGTAACGGGGAGACCAGCCTCGAGAGTGGTCAGAAAGGCCTCGGGGTCGAGCTTTAGAAGCTTGACTAGGGGCTATCGATAACAATATAAAGCATTAAATGCCTGAAGAATGAACTATTTATAATCAATAATGAGCAATAAAAGAAGAATAATTCAAGAACACAATAAATGAGAAGCAATAAATCAATGAAGCAATTATAGAGAATGTTTTAGCTAAGGAGCAGAGGATGTTCTTGTTCTTGTATTGAATATCATGTGTTTTACAAAGTGACAAGGGTCCCCTTTATATATGAGAGGGAATCCCAACATAGTACATGCGTAATTAATGTAAAGAGATATGGATGTTACATCCATTTAATGCCACGGTACGGGCTTGTACTATTTTTTGTATCTTGTCAGCTTTAACCACGTGCCTCTTGGGAACTTCCCGCCTTTCTATGCTGGCCTTTGATATGTACTGCCTCGAGGTCGAGGACCTTCGATATGTGCTGCCTCGAGGTCGAGGACCTTCGATATGCCCCTCGATACCAAAACTCGGGTCATCGAGCCTTCATTCTTATCGAAATGGCCGTGAAATCGGGCTATCCAATTTTATCCGTATACAGATAGTCCCCGTATTTCTTAGAATGAAGAGATAAATGGTTTTGACCTTTTGCCTCTTCGACACTCCTACTATGAAGTCAGTCCCATCAGAGCATTAAATGATGTGACACAAAAACTGTGCAGAGGTTGCTGTCAACACAATTCTCGAGAAGCCCATGAACCATTACAGGTTCGGCTTTCCCGCTTCAAGAATGCCCAATGGGCCTCTATAAATACAATAATTACTTGCCTTTTCATAGTATTGCATCTTCTTCATATTCTCCAAACCTTCAAATTTCCACTAAGTGCTTTCCCTTCATATCTTCTGCTTGTGCATGTTTTTCTCGTCTTCTTACTTCAAAACTCGATAGCTATCATGGCGAAGAGATCCAAAATGGTTCCACAAAAGGAGGGAGCTGATTCTACATCATGCCCATGTAAGGGCAAGTCAAAAACCCCTCTTACCATTGATAAATGCATCCCTGGCCCTTTTGACACTATTTCTGACTTTACAATAGAAAAACCCCCTTCTACACCGGGCCGATGCGAGCCCATGGGCCGATACATAAGTGTAATATCGGATGTAGAAAGGGTCAAACTTGACTGCCACTGGGGGGAGGCAGCCCGAGTAGATACCCCTACGGATGACGAAAGTATAGTCACGCACAAGGCTAGCTTTCTCAGTGTATATACATACCCCTTCACCTTAGGCCCCATTGATTCTTCTTCTCCACCGGCTGACCCGGTGATTCTCAAATTTTTCCATCAATACCAGGTGACACTTGGTCAGATCTATCATTCTTTTTGGAGAATTGTATATATGTTTTGTCATATTACCAACTTGGTCGAGGGAATGACCATCACCCTCGACCATTTGATCAGATTGTATAGCCCTCGACTCTTCCGCGGGGGCCTTATTAAATTACACAATCGATCCACCAAGGCGTTCCTCGCCATCGATGATGATAGAGATCGGGAATGGATGATCCGATTCGTCTGAATTAGAACCTCGGACATCGTCCCGGTTGACAGAATGCCATTCCCAGAGGAGTGGAATATGAAACGTAAGTACCCCTGAATTGAGCATGCTTTTGCTGTCTCTTTCTCTTTCGACAGATTTTCTTTTAATTATGCAACGACTGTTTGGTTTCCCGGTGCAGTTCAGGACCTTCTGGGAGGATCAAATGTTTAGAATCCGCTTTCCCATACAACAAACGCGTATGGCGTGAGCTTGCCAAAACACAATGGCAGGCCAAGAACCATGTTACGCTCTTGTTGCTATTGCTTTTATATTCTTTGTAAGAACTTCTGATGATGGTGTTTTTTGACATAATATGTTTGTGCAGGCCTTGGTGAAGGCGTGCTAATGAGGCCGCCCCCACCTGGTGAGGAAAAGGCCCCAAAGGCCACCAAAGATAAGAAAAGGAAGAAAGAGGCCTCGGCAGGGTCCCCTAAATAAAAAAGACCAAAGACTTGGAAGCGTAAGACTGATGCCACGACCTTGTCTTTGACGATCGCTGAGAGCCTGCTGGCCAAGGAGGAGAGTGATGATTCCTGCCCTTTGGTACAAAGGGCAAAGTGAAGCATTGAGACTTCGAGAGCTGTTGAGTGGTCGTCTGCTGAGCTAGTGGCGGCTGATGCAGAACCACCATTCGTGGAGGAGACCCTCGAGGAGGATTTGGGCGCAGTCCCCTAGACACTCATCGGACATGGAACAGCCCGTATTGAGGAGCTCGGAGGACCTGCTACTGGAGCTTTCCGAGGTCGGGAAGAAGCCTCGAAGGAGGTTGATATTGCTGGTGGGCTTCATTTGGGCCCGTCATTCCTTCCAGGGGAGATACGGGATGCTCAAGTTAGGGGCGCTCCTGGTCTAGAAACCTCTTGTGGAGAGGATGACGCATTTAAAGATTACTTCGAAGGGGTAGATGAGGAAACTGATGTTGATGCCCTAGTTTCTCTCAAGGAAGCCGAGAGGCTCCAAAAGCAGGTGACATTTTGAGAAGCCATATGCTATTCTCTGTTTTTTAATTCTTGCTTTCTGATTTCTCTTCTCTGTGTTACAGGTCAAGAAGCTGTATGACCAAGCTTTCTCCAAGATGCAAGATGAGTTGACTCATTGTGGGGAGGAGCTTGAGAATCTTATGGCGGAGTCGGTTGAGCTAGAGGCTCTGTGTGCTTGAAAGGAGGAGGAGTTGATCCACCTTCGTGCAAGCTCGGAGAGAGCACTCCGGGAGAGAACCGACTTCTCCGAGCAGGTTTGTTGGTTCCTACATTCTTATCTTTAGTTGTAATGCTTGGTGCCAATTGACCTACTCCCGTCTTTTCAGATTAGGCAGAAGGACGCCCTGGTGGAGCGACTTCGAGAGGAGGCTGCGGCCAAAGACACCGAGGTCCTAGAGTTGGCTCGGCTGAATGATGTCTCAGCTTCGGAGAGGGAGGTGCTTCGGGGGAAGCTATCCTCGGTTCAAGACCTTCTCCGAGGTGCTCAGGAGGAAGCTGCTGTGCTATCTTCGGCCAAGGCTGAGGCTAGTGAATATGTCTCCTCGTACAAGAGAGATGCTGCTGCTGCGAATGACTGAGCAAGGGAGATATCCGAGAAGGCCGAGCTGAAGCTGGCTCGAGCAGTTGATTATGCCCGGGCATAAGCTAGGAGGAAATCCCTCGAGGAAGTGAGCACCAAAGGCGTGGATCTCTCTGCCGAGATCGAAGAGGCCAGGGCCCTAAAGGAGGAATTGGCAATGCCGAGCACATCAGATAAGGGCTCCGAAAGTGGCTCGGGAAACAGCGAGGATGAAGAGTATATTTTCCACTTCTTTTGTTTTTTTCTTTTTCCGTATGTGGACTCTTCGGGAGAATTTTTTGTAAAGAACACTATTGTAAATATATTTTTTGAAATAGAATATCCTTTTCCACATTTTGCACAGACTTAGTTCCAACAATATGACTTTTATGCTTCGATTCTTAGCTTCCTCGGAACTTGCACTTGCAATAGTGGATCTCCTCGAGATCGGACGTCTTCTCGAGGCTAGGTCGGCATGCAAGCTTTGATTCCTCGAACCCCTTATGACTGTATCATTTATGTGACGTGATCGTGAAGTGACCGAGGTGACCCCACCGGTACACTTCCCCAAACATTATGACGATTTGTCAGAAATTGAATGGCTTTCAAAGCAGTTGGTTGGCGACCTTTTGTTCTATAAATATTCTTACTTCTCCTTCATTTTAACTCTTGCACCTTTGAGAAAACCTCAGCTTTTATTTCAACTTTCTCATCCCTTTCCTGTCTTTGAAAAAACTAGTTCCGCTCTTTCCTGTTTATCTCTGCTTTAAGTAGCTATGGCCTTCGTGCCCGAATCTGTTCACCAAAAAGAGGGAAATTCTTCCTCTACCCCTAGCCTGGCCGGTGGTACACCGCCAACATATGTTGAGCTAACCTCGTACTGCTTCATTTCGAAAAAAAGAATTTGCATTAGAGAAACCCTTCGATGCCCTGGGCCATCGAGAGCATGCCTTGAGGTTCGTCTGAACGATAGAAGAAAACCACCTCGTGGCCGTGAGGAGAGACTTTGGCTAGAGGGAAAATGTGGTGCTGCAGATACCCTCTCGAGAAGAGAACGTCATGACTTGTGTTGAGGGGTTCTTGACCGTGTATACGTACTCGTTTACATTAGCCCCCCTCGATCGACTAGTGCTCAAATTTTGCAAAAGTTACCGAGTCACCTTGGCACAGATTCATTCGTCCTTTTGGCAGATAGTGCTGATGATGAGGTATTTCACCGAAAAGGCTGAGCTTGAATTTACCCTCAGCCACCTTATTAGGCTATATCGGCCTCAATATTGTCGACGCCTGATTGCGTTACGACGCCGGTCCAACAGGCCTTTCATTGCCAGCGATGACGAGGACCGAAATGGAGGATAGATGAGTCGATTTTTTCGGGTGAGGACTGTCGATATCATTCCAGCGGAGTTCCTACCTTTTCCCAAAAAATGGAACTTCAAACGTAAGTTCCACGTCGTGCCTTAGTGTCTTTTGTTTTTATCAATTTATAAGAGTGTTTCTTTTTCTCTTTTTCAGCGGTCCCGTGGGCGCCCGAGGAGGTCCCACATCTTGCAGACTGAACTCGGAAGTTGGGAGCTTCCTCAACATATGATGAGCGCAAGTGGCGTGATCTCTCGAAGGGCAGATGGTAAGCAAAGCACCACGGTATGAGTCGTGTGGTATCCCTTTTGATGAACATTTCCCTTTGTGCTTACTAACTCTGACACCGCATGTGTTGGTGGGTTTTCCGAAATGAGGTCGTGCCCCTTCGTGGAGAATGAAGGCCCAAGGGAGGACAATAAGCGAGGAAGATCCTCTATAGGTGAGGACATTCTCGATGAGGTGGGGCCTTCTCGGAGACATAAAGGAGATGTCGTTGATGAGGAGAGATTTATATATGTCGGTCATTCTGTGAACGTCGGCTCCCCTTTCAAGGATAATTCTCTGTCTACGGCTCAAGCCGGGGACCCTTCCGAGGTTGCCGGTTCTGTCAAGCTGGAGACCTCTAATTTTGAAGAAGAGGTTCCCAGAGAGAGAAGGAGTAAAAGTTCTCCACCATCATCTGCTTCTGCCCTCGAAGGTACTTTGAGGGATGCTCGGGACCAGGGGCCGCCCGGACCAAGCAAATTTTCGAGTGGGCATACCCCTATTAAGAGTGGTTCAACTGGGGCCGATGGAGCCAGGCCGATAGATGCATGTTCAACTTTTAAGGAGGCCCAGTGGCTCTGTTTCGAGGTGAGTTCTGATCAGCCTTATTGGCTTTTTAGCTATGAATCTTCACTCTTTGAACTGAAGTTTCTCTTTTGCAGGTTTTTGACAAACTCAAGTCCGAGCTGCTTCGCTGTGAGGCCTAGTTGCGGGAAGCTTTGGGTAAGAAAAAATCTCTCAAGCTTCTTTGCAATACATCTTCGGGTGGAGATGTATCAGAGCCAGATTTGTGAAGGCAAACTCGTGCGTCAGGTAACCATTACTTTGAAGGGATACGTGCTCCCTTTCTAGCTTTTGGGAACTAACGATTCAGTGCTTCAGTTGCAGGAAAAAACAGAAGCGTTAGAGCGCCTTTGGGGCTAGGTCGGGCAAGTTAGGTCCGAATGCCAAGCGTTGAAGGTGCAGATAAGCGTACATGTTGCAGCCCAAAGGAATGCTTTGGCCAAGGCTGCTGCCCTTGAGATACAACTTCACAATGCCCGAGAAGATAGTTCAATTCAGTCGAGTAGGATTGCCAAGCTCAAGGCTGATCTTCTAAATATGAAGGCCGTGGTTGTGGACACTCGGGCCGAAGCTAATAAAGTTCGAGCGAAGGCCGATAAGAAGGTGGTCGTTTACTTGAAAGATGTTGCTGACGCTCGAGCTGAGCAAAGAGGATCTTTCGACAGAGAGAGGAGGGGCAGTGAGTATGCCTGATGCAAGTCTCAGAGGGAGACCCTCGAAGAGATATATGCTAGGGGCTTTGACCTCTCGAAAGAGAAAAATCAGGCCGAGGCGGACGAGATCGACGCCAAGTTTTTCCTTTCTTCTTGAGCTGGTGCTGGTATTTGAAGGCCAATGTGGGAGCTGACTTGAGGGGCCTTTGAGGGAGCTGGTCCCGAGGGTAGACTAGATTTTTTGTTTGTTTGTTTGCATAAGACTCCTGTGGGAGTGTTGTAAATATGTATTTGTAATGCACATATATATATGAAAGATTCTTTGGTTTGATTTACTTGCCGATAGTTAGCCCGATGAATTGGACTTTGAGATGAAACCCTCGGGGTTATAAATTGGCCCTGAGGCTCTTTAAGCTGGCGACTCGGGCCCTTATCATTTAGGTCGGTACAACCTTTGGTGTAGCTGGCGACTTGGGCCCTTATGCTTTTTTGGCCCTGAGGCGCATTAGTTAACCGTATCATCCTTAGTCTCTGAGTCGGGTTTCGACTTGAGCTCAACAGCCCTCAGGTTTTCAAATTGGTCCTGAGGCGCTTTGGGTCGATATGACCTGTAGCTGGCGACTTGGGCTCTTACGCGTGAGGTCAATATGACCTTTAATATAGCAGACGACTTGGGATCTTATGCTTTTTTGGCCCTGAGGTACTTTAGTTAACCGTATCGGGCTTAGTCTCTGAGTCGGGTTTCCACTCGAGCTCAACGTCCCTCAGGTTTTCAAATTGGCCCTGAGGCGCTTTGGGTCGATATGACCTGTAGCTGGCGACTTGGGCTCTTACGTGTAAGGTCGATACGACTAGCTGGCGGCTCGGGCTCTTACGCTTTAGGTTGGTACAAACTTTAATGTAGCTGGCGACTTGGGCTCTTATGCTTTTAGGACAGTACGACCTTCGATGTAGCTGGGGACTTGGGCACTTACGCTTTAGGTCGGTACGACCTTGCTTAAGGTCTTACAGTTTTGATGTTGCCTCGTGGAGGGCTTATGAGTTCAAAATTACCTGTCCTGAGGTCTTACAACTTTGGTGTTAGATAGATCGATGAGCCGACAGTCGGGGACAATCCCTGAGTCGGAGTTGATATTGCCTCGAGGAGGGCTTATGAGCTTGAAGTTACCTGCCCTGAGGTCTTACGGCTTCGATTTTTTGGCGACTCGATGGAGTGACTGTCGAGGACAGTTCTTGAGTGCTTGATAAGTTTTTGGCCCTGGGGCCGTCTTTTGTGAAAATAGCAAACTTCTTTGATGTGTGAAATATTTCGATGATAGAAGGTACTTCTCTGATTACTCGGTACAAGTATACATGTTTTTACCATCGAGGATTCGATTATTCTATGCGGACATGGTTCATTCGACCGTTTGGTCTGATACATCATTCTCCTATCGAGACCCTCTTTGGCATATTCCAGTTATCTCCTGGGGGGATGCCCCTCAGTATTCGGGGTTGATCGAAGAGAAGCCTTGAATACTTGGTGAGTTCTCCTTAGGTAGCATATGAATGTTGCCTCGTTAAAAACCTCGCCGGTAAAACCCTTTTGGGATAAAATCTGATGTGAGGGAAAAAGAGTGCAACGCATGCTTTAAAACCTAAGACCTTCGAGCTGGGGGGTGCGTCGACTCCTTTCAATCAAACACCTGTACGTAGGTTAGCGTAAAATGAGGAAGAAAAAAGGGATAGGGTTGTACCTTAGCTGCGATGGCGCTCGAGCCTTGATATGATTTGGTTATCTATTCTGAGGACGTGTCACGGCCCTTTGTTTTTTCCTACGAGGATGTAGTTTGTGATTGTTACTTGGCTGTTTGCTTGTTTTTTGGCTCCTTCGATGTAGAAGGTGTCGGTGCCACATCGTGCACTGCGGACATTTCTTTTGTTGCGTGCTGTTCTCCGTGTACTGTTTCTACTCTATTCTTCATAGGGAACTTCATTATTTGGTGAAGGGTTGACGACACTGACCTTATATTGTGAATCCATGGCCTTCCAAGCAATGCGTTATACCTCATGTCACCTTCGATGACATGAAACTTAGTATCCTGAATTGTGCCGGCCACGTTGACTGGGAGGATGATTTCCCCTTTTGTTGTTTCGCTTGACATGTTGAATCCATTGAGGACTCGAGAGGCGGGTATGATCTGGTCGAGCAAACCGAGTTGCTCTACCACCCTCGACCGAATTATGTTGGCCGAGCTACCTGGATCCACGAGCATATGTTTAATTTGAAATTTATTGAAAAGAAAAGAGATTACCAGTACGTCGTTGTGAGGTTAAAATAAGGTCTCGATGTCCTCTTCGTTGAATGAAAGGGCGTCTTCAGGTATGTAGTTTCGTGTTCGCTTTTCCCTGGTGATGGATACTTTTGTTTGCTTAAAAATGGGTCCCTGAGGGACGTCGACTCCACCAATAATCATGTGGATGACGAGTCAGGCTACCTCTTCTCGAAGCTGTTTGCAATCTTCGATCCTATGACCGTGGGTATTGTGATATTCGTATATCAAGTTAGGGTTCCTTTATGAAGGATCTGATAGCACAGGTATTGGCCACCTAGTATAACTAATCTTTCTTATGGCCGATACGATGTCTGAAACATCGACATTGAAGTTGTACTAAAATATCCGGGGTGCCTCTATCGGCCCTAGGTGCCTGTCGAACCCTGATTTGTTCACGAGTACCAGAGGATGTTGCCTTTGGTCCATCTTTTGGTCATTTAGAGGTACGTTACGTCTTGGGATATTTCTCCGATTCTCCACGTACGATTGATACCTTTCTTTGTTTAGCCTTGGATATCTTTCCGAAAGTCTCGATTCCTTTTCTAGGACTCTGATAGGATACACAGAGCCCGAGGGGGCTTCCAATTGGTCGTCCTCGACCCTGATCTTTGACTGGTACCTATTGTGTATATCTGCCCAAACTATGGTGGGGTACTCGATCAAATTCTGCTTTAGCTGTTTTGATGCTATCGAGATTCGCTCATTCAAGCCCTGAGTGAAGGCTTGTACTGCCCAATCATCGGAGACCGGTGGTAATTCCATTCGTTCCAATTGAAAGCGGAACATGAACTCCCTTAACATCTCATTCTCCCTTTGCTTGATTTTGAAAACATCAGATTTTCTTGTAGCGACCTTGATGGCACCAGCATGTGCTTTCACAAAGGAGTCCGCTATCATGGTGAATGAATCTATCGAGTTCGGGGTCAGGTTATGATACCACATCATGGCCCCTTTGGATAGTGTTTCTCCAATACAACAGATTCAATGTATTCGTCTTTCAGGTCGTTCCCTTTCACAACACAACTGTAGGCAGTAATGTGCTCATTGGGGTCCGAAATTCTGTTGTACTTCGGGAGATCGGGCATTCTGAATTTCTTCGGGATAGGCATCAGAGCTGAACTTGATAAGAATGGATTTTGCACGAACTTTTTTGAATCTACACTCTTCAGAATCAGGGGTGAGCCTGGGATCTGATCGACCCTCGAGTTGTAGGACTCCACTTTTTGTCGTTAGCTTCTATCTTCTTTTCGCCTTATTCAATCCTTTTTGCGAGGTCTTCGAGTATCTTCATAATGGCGGGGTTGGCTGCTGACCATTATTGCTCGATCTTTTTGGTGCCTGTTCGACTCGAGGAGTTTCTAGTGGTGCCGTGCTCGGGGTTCTCTGATGGCTTTGTAGCTGAGCAATAGCCACCTGTTGTGCCTACAACATTTCAAACGCTTTCCCTTTGAGCAGGGGTTCCTTGTGCTTCACGCTGGTCTCCTTCACGAAACTTTCCGTTTGTATGAGAGCTCACATCAACATGTTGAGTGTTGCGTGAGCCTTCATCGACAGGAATTTATGTTTGTGCCCCTTCAGGATTTTGCGGTGGCACACCGGCACCTGAGGCAGCTGTGCCATTTTCTCCGTGGTCCTCAGGACTGTTGTTTCGCGTTTACTGAGTTAGACATTTCCTGACCTGAAATTAAAGATTCTTGGGCAAGAAAAATTGTGAAGAATAACTTGTGTTTTTAGAAAACCAGCACTAAAACAATCACTATTATTTTTAGCCCCACGGTGGGCGCCAAACTGTTTACCTTGAAAATGGTAATCACTATTATATTTGATTATGTGGTTCTAAAAATACGTGATCTATTTTAATACCAGTTGTTTAGGTAGTAGATTCTAATTATGAAGTGAGAAAAACAAAATAAGAGCGAAAGGAACAAAATTATGCAAACCGGGTAACGGGCAGACCAGCCTCGAGGGTGCTCGGAAAGGCCTCGGTGTCGAGCTTTAGAAGATTGACTAGGGGCTATCGATAACAGTATAACAGTACTGAATGCCTTAAGAATGGCCTATTTATGATCAATAATGAGCAATAAAAGAAGAATAATTCAAGAACACAATAAATGAGAAGAAATAAATCAATGAAGCAATTATAGAGAATATTTTAGCTAAGGAGCAGAGGATGTTCTTGTTTTTGTATTGAATATCATGTGTTTTACAAAGTGACAAGGGTCCCCTTTATATATCGGGGGGAGGGGGGATCCCAACATAGTACATGCATAATTAATGTAAAGAAATATGGATGGTACAACCATTTAATGTGACGGTACGAGCTTGTACTATTTTGTGTATCTTGTCAGCTTTAACCACGTGCCCTTTGCGAACTTCCCGCCTTTCCATGTTGGCCTTCGATATGTACTGCCTCGAGGTCGAGGACCTTCGATATACATTGCCTCGAGATCGAGGACCTCCGATATGCCCCTCGATAACAAAACTCGAGCCATCGAGCCTTCATTCTTATCGAAATGGCATG
This sequence comes from Nicotiana knightiana, assembly GCA_005239525.1. Lineage (NCBI taxonomy): Eukaryota > Viridiplantae > Streptophyta > Magnoliopsida > Solanales > Solanaceae > Nicotiana > Nicotiana knightiana. Next base: position 53,124 of record ML388524.1, read on the forward strand.
AAATCGGGCTCTCCTATTTTAGCCGTATATAAGTAGGAAAACAAGCTCATGTGAAACAGTAAGTGTAAACATCTAGTTGCCCAAAAAATTAGGCTAAATGATCTTAAGGAGGTCTAAATTATTCAAGTGAAGAATATTCAAATAACATCTCTCAGAACTAGGAAGTTTAGGTAAAAATGTTCAAAGCTAGCAGAGTTACACACGAAAATATCCCCAGAACACATTAAGCCATGAATTTCAGAAGTATGCAACACATAGACACATAAGAATGAAATTGTAAAGGCCAAGTAACTTACCAGTTAAGCGGAACAAGAAAGAACAAAATTCCACAGTATTCAGAATATCAACACAGAGCGAGAACCCAGAATCTTAGTGCGTCAAGAGTTCCCAAGGGCTTCAAATGAACCCTGGGCAATGCTCGCACTAAGAAAAGTTGAAAAATCGAATTCGGTGGCCTTGTCTTTCAGCCGTCCAAGAACCAGAGTATAGAACAAGAGAATAAGAGGATGAAGAGAAATAACTTCAGTTCTTTAGTGGAAGTTTTACGATTAAAGGTCTGTCCAAAAGGGGAATGGAAAGGGGTTTATATTGTAGTAGAAATTGAAAGAACAAATATGAAAAACAATGAAAAACAATCAATTAACCATAAATAAGGAAAGAGATTATCATATACTAATTAAAATCAGAAAGGGAGATGGAGAGACTCAAACCCTAATTGGATTCAACCGTCTGAAACTCGAACCAAGAGCGTAAATCTCTCTTTATTGAGCGTATATAGACGGAAAACAGCCTAAGATAAAAAGATCCGAGTCATTCCAGTCCGATCTCGGAAGTGATGCTTTCCAAAGTTAGGCAAGCACCTAAGTAATACCATAAATGAACGACCAATAGTGAGAGAAGATGAACAAGGTAAGTGAATCAGTGATTGATTCCATTTTAGAGCCGGATTTGGAGAAGTTGAGATTATAGCAGCTAGGGTTCGTAGAAGAAGAGAGGGGAGGATTCAAAGGTGGCGTTTTGAGATGAAATGGTAGGGTTTTGGGGTGGGGATATAAGGAGAAGTGGGGGAAATATTGTGAGTCGTTGATCACTTTTGATCAACGACCGGGATTTGAGAAGAGTTAGGTCGGGTTTTGGATTGGGTTGGAAATTAGGGGTGTTTCGTTTGGGATAGGGTTATTGGGCCAAGGGTTTTGGGGTAATTGGGCTGAGGTCTAGGTAGTTTAGGTCTGAAAATTGGTTTAAATCTGGGCCAACTTTTAAGAATAAAGAAATTAAGGAAAAATTGATTAATAAAATAGCTAAATAGGTATTAAAATATTATTTAAGCAAATAAGTATTTTAAAATATAGCTGAAGGTTATAAGCATGTAAAAATTTATTTTAAACTCTAAATAAAACAATAAATACAATTAATTGCAAAGTGTAGGCTATTATTGCAAAAAATGTGTAGTTAGCATAAAAATACAAATGTAATTATAGAAAATGAAGTAAAATATTATAAAATACACATGTGGGTCTAAATAATAAATTTATATGATTAAGTCATCACAAAATAATTTAAAAGATAATTACTAGATATTTATATAATAAAAATGTAAAAAGAAATTAATTTTGAGCTTTAAAAATTATGGAAAATTATAGAAAATGCTTGTATATGTTTATAAACTAAATAATGATGCAAACATGCTATTTTGAAAGTATATATATGTAATTTTAAAAATATGAGGAAAAAAATGGGTATGAACAACATGAATTTGATGTAGAAAAACGAGATCTAAAGGGAATAGAGAACCAAATATCTGACCATCTATTAAGGCTGGAAAATCATGACCACATGGAGGAGGGTGGACAAATTAAAGAAGCATTTCCTGATGAGCAAATTTTTGCTATCACCCAAGACCCCCCCCCCCNCTTGTGAGTGGGGTACTTCCTCCAGAAATTGAATTTGAAGCTAGAAAGAGGTTCTTATACGATGTAAACTTCTACTACTGGGATGAGCCATACTTGTACAAGCAGTGTGCTGGTCAGTTGATGAGCAGATGCACTCTAGAAAATGAGGTGGAATTAGTGTTGTGTTATTGTCATGCATCACCCCATGGGGGCCATCATGGAGGCGATAGAACAACTGCAAAAATATTACAATTCGGTCTCTTTTGGCTAACATTATTCAAGGAATCCCATGCATTTATTAAAAAGTGTGACCAGAACAATCACAAAGAGGCATGAGATGCCTTTGAATAACATCTTGGAGGTCGAGATTTTTTATGTGTGGGGGATAGATTTTATGGGACCATTCCCATTGTCCAGAGGGAACAAATACATCTTGCTAGCAGTTGACTACAAATCAAAATGGGTAGAGGAGATTGCATTACCAACAAATGATGCCATGGTGATAGTTGTGTTTCTTAAGAAGAACATATTCTCAAGGTTTGGGAATCCACGTGCCTTCATCAGTGATGAAGGGACAACTTTTTGCAATCGGTTGTTGAACAACCTTCTAGCTAAATATGGAGTCCGCCATAGAGTTGCTATGGCATATCATCCTCAAACAAGTGGACAAGCTGAGGTGTCTAATAGAGAAATAAAGCAAATGATATAGAAGATGGTAAGTGTGAATAGGAAGGATTGGGCTGCAAAGTTAGATGATGCCTTGTGGGCATATAGAACTGCATACAAAACGCCAATTGGGGCATCGTCGTAAGCTTGTTTATGGGAAATCATGTCACTTGCCTGTTGAACTTGAACACAAGGCGTACTGGACCAACAAAAATTTAAATATGGACCTTGAAGCTGCGGCTGAGAAGAGACTCTTGCAGTTGAATGAGTTAGATGAGTTCAGGCTGCATTTGTATGAAAATTCTAAGTTATACAAAGATAAAATGAAAATATGACATGAAAAACGTATCAAGCCACGATACTTCGATCCAGAACAACAGGTATTGTCCAATTCTAGGTTCAATTTGTTTCCTTGGAAGTTAAAATTGAGATGGTCAGTCCAATTTGAGGTGGTGAGAGTTACTCCTTATGGTGCAATTGAGTTGCGCACACTATTTGGTTAGTCACATCAACATATTAAATGGTGAAATTTTTTTAGTGAATGGACACAAAGTCAAGCACTATTTGGGAGGAATAATTGATCGTGAGAAGACCAAGGTAGTACTCGCTAATGAGTAAGTGAGGTCCTGCGTCGTGCCGCGACGTTAAATCAAGCGCTTGTTGGGAGGCAACCCAATTTTTATTGCTTTCATAGATTAGTTTTTTTAATTTCTTTTAGTCAGAGTATACTAGAGTTTGCATTTTCTTTGTAGACCTAGAATTTATAGGTAGAATGGTGTGGGTCATGTAAATTAGATGTATAAAAGGCTCGGGGGATCGAGATGTTATTAAAAAACAAATCGCGAAATTTAGCGTCCAGATCGGCGCCCCACGCTTCCTGGGGCGCCCTTTATAGTATGTGAATCCCCTCAGCACCAGGCCTAGTGTGGGGCACTGAGAGTCTCTTCCTTATCTTTCCCTTAAGCTTCATCAACCCTTGCTCCAAATATTCCAATATCTCTTTTGACTTAGTAGCAATTTCTCTCCACTTATTGATTGCTTTCATATCCACTTTGTGTTATTCCAAATGCCTGGCTTCAAACTCGAATAACTTTTGCGTAACATCCTATACGTGACTTGCGCTTCGGCATCATCATCTATGATCCTATTTCAGATTAATTCCCGGCTTGACGTCTCCTACTATGTCGTCTACCAACTATTATTGGTAGAAGTACACATGGCTGGCATGATACCTGTCTGACTCGGTAGTATCCTTTTCCACAATAACCTTTTGGTTCCACATGTGTTGTGCCTCGAACTTGAATGGGACGACGTCCCCTTTAAAATCTGCTTTGTACTGGACCATGTTGGAAACCCGAGGTATAACCTGTTTCCTCCCTGCTTGTCTCATTACCCTTATGAGAGCATAAGGATAGATACCCCTCAACCCGATCAACACCAAATAAGTAGTCTCTTTTGACCTGATGATGAACTCACTGCTAAGGAACCATTCAAACATCCAATGTACCTTCTCGTCTGTCAAATTGGTGAAGAAACGTACCCAACTTACAGCATTTCCAGGTTGTGCATACCTGTCTGGGATAAATCTCATACTTTTTTGGGTTATGGTAGGCTATGTAGTCATTCAACGGTCGACGCAGAAGCTCTTGGCGATACTCTCCCCTCTGAAAATATTCTAACAACCAGACTTATAGTAACAAATTATAACCTTCGATGTGCCCGAATCCCCGTTTGCACCGATCTAGAGCATGGTACATTTCAGCTACGATCATGGGGATGATATTATAGGTTTTCCCCTCGATGCCTTCCATCAAAGTATTGGAGACCATGGATAGGAGAGTGTGGACCTTCCTCCTTTCATTGGAAATATCAGTAACCCCAAGAAGCAGATAATGAACACATAAACTCGACGGTGCGTCCAACCCATGGAAGTAATGGCGAGTTCGTCATGATGAAGGTGATATGAATTGTTGTGTCCATAACACTCATAAAGGAATGCGAATGGGATATATGACTTCTTCAAACAGAGCAATTCATCATTATTCTTGAAACCCAACATCTTTAGAAAACTACGAGGGGTGCGATTTTTTGGCACCAATAACCCTAGACTATCCCATGGCAGCTTAGCGAAGCCTCCTATTTCTTCCAGGAGAGGAGTCATTTCTGTGTCATAAAAGCGGAAGACGACCCTTTTCTCTTCCCTAAACATGGTAGCGGCCTCGATCAATGCCCTATTTGGTTGGATGTCTATAAAGGATGGAAAATTATCAAGGACCCTTCTCACATGATTTTTGTCGCAAGGCGCGAGAGTTTTCCATCAATCAAGCAGCAAGGGTGGGATGTTTTGGACCATGCCAAACCTGGGGACTTCGTGCCTCATTTTCTTCAAGCAAATAAAGTTAGTCCTTTCCCCCTCCAGATCTGACCATTTACACAATAATGATCAACATATTGACACATTTTTTCCAAGTGATGCACATAACATGGTAGTGTCCATTGGGATTATGGAAATTTCGTTGGACTTTGGACAAGGCTTATCTTAGCGGGCTATTACGTTAATAACATCGTAAACTGTACTAGGTTTAATATGATGCATGTACATTTGATGTTGGAGTAAGGTTTCTAGAATGGTCTAGACTGGTACTCTCAAGCAGACAACTTAAGAGGGAAAGGCACGAGACCGTCGACTGCACCACTGATCGACTAGTCTACCGCAAATAAGCCTTTTCGATTTTTAAAAGGGTAATTTTGGAAGAGCGCGAACACTCATCAAGTGCCGCTATGTTGATAGTTGGCACGAGTGGAGTATGATGTGGAGCATGCTTTATGCAGAGATAATAACACGTTGCCAACTATTTGCATGATAAATATGTAAACGCAATAGATACAGTAATAAGGTAAAACATGAAAAACATAAGAAAGAAAGACAAAGGAAGAAGTTAATTCGTGGAATATATGCGAGAATATAAAAAATAAAGTAAGGGGTAGGGATGGGAGAGGCATGATGTAGCATTCTTTAAATAAAATATAGAGCAAACGTAGCAAACAATGGCGAACAAGGAAGGGATGCGCATGTTATAACAAATTTAAACAAATAGAGGTGGGGAAGGGAAGGGAAGGGATGTGCATGTTATAACAAATATAAAGGTGGAGAAGGGAAGGGATGCACACTTATAACAAAAAATAGTACACATAAGCCAAGTTCATTATGGTAAGATCCTAAGTGTAAATCTCCAGCAGAGACGCCATGCTGTCGCGCCCCTTTTTCTCGCGAAATCGAGCTTTGACATATTACAACTCTTTTGGATAGGAGAAGGGGTATTAAGGAAAAAAAAGTTTCCACCTAACGATTATTAAGGTGCGTTAGGAAACCTATTATGCAGATAACTTTGTTTAACTAGTCAACGCCACCAAAGATCGGATAAGAGCTCAAATTACCTCAAAGAGAAGGTGTTAGACACTCTTCGAGGTCCAAAACTATGGGTCCCGACCGAACTTAAACTATATGGATTACAAATAGGTAAGATAAACACAGAGAGTAAGGATCAAAAGAATTCATTGGAAAAATGAGAAGTGAGTATTACAGGAATATAACTACTACATCTATATTAGATGATTAGAAGAACAAAGAAGAGAAAGGGGGGAGGGGGGGTCATAAGTTTTTTAGCCTAAAGGATCACCCCTGCAACATAAATAATATTTTGTAACTCCCTTTAAATAAGGAGTTTCTCATATTATTCAGCGGACATAGACTATCATCTTTTTCTACCCGATTACTATGTTTAAGTTGTTTACCTAAAGCGTTCTAATTCAATTCTAGGCCGTACCATATGCGTGCACTACCCATCCCATGCCTACGGTCTAGGAGGCATTGGACCTCTATTTGGGTGGTTTTAGAATTTACTTAGGCTGCTCAAAATGATAAAACTAGGCGACATACAAAATAACTTGGACTTCAGGTAAGGACAATTAAGGGCTCAAGTTAGCCTCCACACTTAAACAACAAATACACGCAGAACTTGTTCTCACATAAGGCGTTTAGACAGTCTCAGGACTGAGAAAAAATTAGGGATCGTTAAGTCCTATAAATATGATTTCTAGATGACCATGGACTCAAACATGCAGGCAGTTTAAGGAGCCACTTATAGACATGACTCCTAAATAAATAAACAGTTATTGAATGCTGACAATTAAAGAAATAAGTTATTAAACCTATTGACATGATTTCTAAGTGATTTTCACAGTTAAAGGACAGTGAATAAATTGGAAAATGCTTAGAATTGCTCGTACTTTCTAATAGTGACATGGTTAAACAATAAATAGCATTTGAAGAGTTTAACATTAAAAAGAGTGGTGATATCCTATAGGCAGGATCTCTAAAGATTCGCGATTGGAATTGATTTCCTATATTTAGTCCCTATAGACATATTCCCAAGGTGAGCATCATAATAGCAACCGCAATTAACTAATTAAAATCCTACATGCATGATTTCTAATGCAATTGGAAGTAGCTATGCAAATTGAAGGAGTATTTACTTCCTATAGGCATACTGTCTAGAAACACATAGCAGTATACATTAGAATAGGTGAACCATTTGAACTTATGTTTAATGGTAGACGAGTAGTGTATGTGTGTAATTGTCCAAATGGAATGATTTCTATCAGTTTACATGGGAACTGAATCGCATAGATAGCAGGCTGGATAACAAGTAGATCATATGAATCCTATATGCATGCTGGCTACCCTTTCATGCAAGCATTAAACATACATGTTTCCCCATTTTACTAATACCCCCAATTGCTTATTACAAAGTTATTACAGGCCCAATAATGAATGTAATTTACAAGGGATTATACAATAACAGTGGATCTATAACAAGCCCAAAAGAAATACCCAGCATTGCTTGGGCCTTCAGCAGAACTCCTTCTTCACCAAATAAGCACACCACAATTAACAGGGGACTATATTCATTAGAAAAACCTAGAAATTACAAAGAAAACCCAAGATAAAACAAGACAGTCCAAGCCAACAACATGACCAAACATTGAGTTGCCTAGAAATTACTTTAAACAAAACAGCCTGCACATTCAGATAATAGAATGAGGAAATAATTGGGTGTCTAAGTAACTCAGGTATCAAAAGTAAAGAGGATATCCAAAAAACCCCAAACCCTAGTGTGTCAGAGTTCACAATGGCCTCAAATGGACCCCAAGCAGCGCTCACACTAGGGAGGGCAATAGTAAGAGCCTTGGTGGCCTTAGCTTTCAGCCAGGATTATGCAAACCAAAGACATGCTGAGGAACATGACTCATTGACAGAATTTAAAGAGATACACTTGAATTTCATAAGAAGCCATAGTAGAATTGCTCAAAACATAAAATATGCCCATAAAGAAATTCAACAAAGCTTAGAGGACAGGTTCATCTCTTAGCAAGATAACACATTGGTAGACATGTATTGAAAGAGTCTAGGGAGAACTAGGTTTTCAAGATTACAAGATCAACCAGGTTATCATTCTAAGGTGTATATTATCAAAACAAGTCTAAAAGGTTTAAAGCTTAAAGATCCAAGTTATGCTAAGAATTTATCACAATATCACGAGACCGCCATGTTAAACTTACATCATGAGGCAAAACAACATCTGAAATGGTGAGAAAACATAAACTGAGATATCCATTCTGGAAGTCTCAAATAATCACTAAGGATACAGGATTATGCAAACCAAAGACATGTTGAGGAACACATTAACTGGGAAATAAGTCATAGTTGATAGTGAAGACCTTAACCTAGATAATGACTAATTACATATACAAGTCAGCCATTATAGAAATTCAGAATGGGGGGAGGCAATCTTATGTCAAATAGCAAATGTAGCCATCAACATAGTAGACTATTACGAACTTAAGAGGGCCTAAATCATTCAAGCGAAGCATGTTCGAATAGCACACCTCAAACTGAGTGCTTTTGGGTAATACTAAATAGGTTTCAACACAAGTGTAAAAACTAAAAGATTGCACACAGAAGTAACTCAGAATACATTAGCTAATCGAACTTAAGAACCAAATTATTCAAGTTAGACATAAGCAAATACGTGTTTCAGAACTGGAAATTTAGGTAAAATCAATGCTAAAGAGGTTAAGATCATGAAACAAGTTCAATGCCAACAAAATTGCACTCAGGGATGTTCTAGGAAACATATTAGGTCATGAAATTTCAAAGGTGTAAATCATGAAAATAGAAGAATGAAATTGCAAAAGCTAAGAAACATACCACTTATTAGTTGACAAATAGACAAACAAGGACGAACAAATTCCACAATATTCTGAACACCAATAAAGAAAAATAGAGCCCAAAATCTTAGTGTATCAGAGTTCTCAAGGGGCTTCGAGTGAACCTTGGACAGTGCTCGCACCAAAAAAGTTGAAAAAGTCGAATTCCGGTGGCCTTGACTTTCAGCTGGCCAAGAGAAAAGTAGAGAATGAGTGAATAATAAGAGAATAGAGTAACAACTTTGAGTTTTTACTAAAACTAGTGGTAAGAATTTCTCGATTAAAGTCTGTCCAAAAAAGAGGAATAAAGGAGGGGTTTATATAGTGTTGAAATTGAGACGGATGAACAAGGAAAACAATAAATCAAACCTAAATCAGAAAAGAAAATATCGCATGCAATCTGTAATAGATCCAGTAAAAGAAAAATCGGAATCCAAACCCTAGTTGGAATCGAACTTAGGGCAAATCATTCGCAAGCCCCAATCATGGAGGAATCAGCAGAGATATACCATATATAAGAGAGATTTTCTCTTCTCCAATGATAGGTACACACAACATCCAGAACCATAGAATCAAAGCCGGATGTAGCTTTCCATAAGTGAAATGTTAACGAAAGTTACTATTAAATGAGTAATAGTAGCAAGAAAAGGCAAGTAAACCCGTGTATAGACGCGTATAAGGAAAGAATAACAATGGATCTCCATGGTCGCTAGGGTTTAGTGTGAGAGTGGAGATGAGAGAGTACAGGGGCGGAGGAAATGGGGAATGGGTCTTTAGGGTGGTTTGGGGATATAAGGAGAGATGGAGATTTATTATGGGTTGTTGATCATTGAAGATCAATAGCCAGGATTGAATAAGAAATGGGGCAGGTTAAACGCAACGGGTCGCGACCGGATTTTTAAAGGGGTCATTTGGTTGGGCTCCTGAAGAGTGAAGTGGAGTGGGCCAAAGGTTTTTGGCCTGATTTTGGTCCGGAACTAGTCTTGTATTGGGTTATAAATTAAATATGTGAAATTTTTTTAAAAATATTTTATAAAAGATATTAATAAATAATAAAAACATCACTTATGCAGTAAAATGATTTAGAATACTAGCTTGACATTAAAAAAATATAAAAATTGCTAGGCCTAAATAATACAATAAATAATTATTCATAGAATATAGTCTATTATTATAAAATTTTGTAAATAGCTTAAAAATACAAACATAATTATAAGAAATGAAGTAAAATATTATGAAACATATATGTGTATGAAAATAATAAATTTGGATGATTATGTCATCATATAATTTAAAGGGGTAATATTTAAGTAATTTAAATGCAAGAAAATTAATTTTAAAGCTCTAAAAATTATGAAAAAAATGCTTGTAAATTAAATAATGATGCAAAGATGACCTTTGAAAGTATATACTATTTAAAAAATATGAGGGAAAAATTGGGTATAACCAGGCTTCAGGACTTGGTCTTCTTGCATATTCTCTGAACTTTGAATCTTTGTCAGTGAAAGCCTAGTTCTACGGCCACACAATTCTTGTACGGACCGCACATCTTTGCTTTTGTGCCCTTTATTGCATTGTATTTCGGAACACTCCTTTTTTAGTTGAATTTCATCATAGGAGGCCAAACTTCGAACATTCCTACGATTTGCATAATTTCATTAGTTTCGGAAACACAATTCAATACTTTCAGACTAAAACAAGAGTTAAAAGGTGCTAATAAGTAGTCAAAATTTCCACTTATCAACTCCCCAAAACTTAAGTCTTTGCTTATCCTCAAACAAATAAATTAGTTCCCACCTTCAAAAGTTAAGAGTTACTTCAGCGAGTCAAAGGTGAGACATTCACACATCAATTGGGACCAATAATCACCCACACTACTCATGCATTATCAACAGGGCGACAAGTTTCATGCACATATAGTGCTACTGTGACATTTGAGCTTCAAGAATAGACGTTACCCATCAAGGACTCTTGCTCTATCATGTAGGCCATGGTGGACTCCAAACTCTTCCTCCTCTACTTTCCATTTTCCAAGATCACTTAAGAAATTTATCACTCAATCGAAAGACTTATGAAAGGTTCACTCATCTTTCTCAAGAGAATGTCACAAGTACGGCGTCAAATACCATATGCTTTCCCCTCATGTAGATTGCCACTAATGTAAGCTCACTTGGTTTGAAATCAAGTAGGACTTCCTTTCGGAATGTAATGAAGGCTTTTGGGTTAGGGTAAGATACCGTATGGGTAAGTTCTTACACCTTTTCTTAAGCACTCTATCTTTCATTTTTTGGCTCACACTTTGCTAATTCTTAGAGGCACTTTATTTTTATTGGATACTAGAGAGAATTAGCATCACTCTTTCTTGATCCTTTCATTCTTTTTCTCCCTTTTTGATTTATCCATTTCTGGGATCATTACCTCTTTTTTTTAATCCATTCAACCCTTTCACTTATTGACTTTTTGCATTTATCTTTTTTGTTCTTTTTATTTTCTTGCCTTCTCTTCTCATAAAGATCATTTATTTTCTCCTTTTGTGCCTTTATACCTTTTTCAAGTTCCTCATCACTCCCCCAAACTTATGTTTTAAGCTATTTGTTTTACAAGAGTGTTAAGGAAATCTCGAGTGCCAAGAGAAGGTCACGACGAAACGGGTAAAGGCTTGTAACATGGTTATCAAATGAGAAAGGCTAGAGGCTCAATGGGGTTGACTAGGGGTAATGATATTGGTTGGCAATATAAAAATCAAATGGGCCAAGGAGAGCGTATAATCACTTCTCAAACCAAGAAAAACTTAGGATTTCGCATTGACACACATTCGGGGAAAGTTCTAGACCCTTCGCACGGATACTTGGACGAGCAACAATTCATCTCACCCCTCACCCAACCAGATTGTAAAAGAGGACAGTGTCGAGGTCCCACAATGACCACATTTAAGTTTAAAGATCTATATGGTCCAACTAAACTACTCGATGATTGCCAAAGTCAACACAAGAGTCACAAAGTCACTACTAGAGCTATTTCTTTCAAAAACCTTATCTCTAACCATAAGCACGTAGTTAAGTGTGTTGGTGCCAGTTGAAGCATGGTCGACTCTTCGAGCATGACTTAATTAGGTCTTTTTATTCATTACTACTACTATTATTACCTAAACATAAAAATGGACTCATTCCCTTAAGAAGGTTGTCACGCCATCCATCGTTGGGACGAGTCACCCAGTTCACACAACAACTACCTTTGGAAAGAATTATGGCATTAAGAAAACCAAAGTCTATTATCTACTAAAACATAAAAAGAAGCTACGAAACAAAACAAGATCTAATACTCTACTAAAATATAAAAAAAAGCTAATAAGAAACAATAAAGATTAAAAAAACTAATGAACAAAACTACAAAAGATATAATTAATATACATAGTAAGAGAGAGAGAGAGAGAGTGTGAGAGAGAGAAGATATATACATACAATAAGAAAATAGAGAATATAATCAAATTATTACAGGCCAAATGTATCAAAGTACTCAAATAAACTCCACACCCCCCACCCCTAATAAAAGTAAGTATTGTCCCCAATGCGTAGAAATATAAGAGTAAGGAGGGAAGAGTGCAGAAAACTCCCTATGGCTCCTTGGACATCTCTGTGTCCCCAGCAATGTCATCGCCCTCAAGATCAGCCAACTGAATCTCATTATCCTCAACTCTATGTGTGGCTGGGTTGGTGAATATCTGACACACTGCCTCAGCAGTGTCGGCAACAAGGTCTAGCTCTTCAGACTGGCCAGCTGGTGCCACCGCTGCAGATGGTGCTGAAGGGTCTGGGGCGGAACGGTGTGGGTCAAGAAGCTTATCAAAGGGGAGATCTCCGGCTGTACCAATCCTGGTCACTACTCTCTGGAGCTTGTCCACTGACTTCTTGCTGGCCTGGGTCTCCTCGTCTTCTTTATTTCCTTTCCCAGCTCTTCAATCACTGATCCATGTTGTACCAAGGTGTCCATGGTAGTCTTCTAATTCTCCAAAATTTTCTTTAACGTCTCCTCAATGTCAGAAGGAAACTGTGATGCATGTGGGTGGATTGCGCTGTAATAGTACTGGACAAGTTAGTCAGTTGTCTGCATCCAGTTGTTGAGACTCGCCAGTGTTTGGGAGACTCGCAGTGTAGATAGTGGGTGAGTAGGCACGGGCACTTGCTTCAAAGCAGAGGTGGGAGCTCTGGCAGGAGCTGCAATAGGGGTTGTGGATGATGGTGGAGGCATAATTGCGGCAGTGGAGGAAGGCTCAGCCAAAGTGGATTGAATAACAACTGTCTTAAGAGCTACCACTGATAGCTCATTAGACTGACCTGTGGTGGTAGGAGGTTGAACTTTCTTCTTGGGGTTGCTCGCATTCATCAGTGAGTACCAAGTAAAAGGCTTCTTCGGCTTCACATCTGTATCATAATCCCTCAGCATTGGTGAGATATTCTGTAATGGTGTTGGGATACGGGTAGGACGAGTCATCTTGCCGAGCGATCACTGAGATGTTGGCCAACATCTCGGCACCCACATTGATTGGGTACCCAGCCATAATAGAAGAAACCAGATTTTCCCAAGGAATCGGAAGGTGAGTCTCATTCTGGCATAGATCCAACCTGTTGCATACAAATTGAATACGGCTAAAACCAGAGAGCCCGATTTTATGATCATTACGGCACTCAGAAGGCTCGAAGTAGCTCGAGTTCTAGAATCAAGGAGGAATGTCGAGGATCCTCGACCTCGAGGCAGTGCAAATCGAAAACCAACATGGAAAAGCGGTAAATTCCCAAAAGGCACGTGGTTAAAGCTGACCAAGTACGCAAAATAGTACAAACCCGTATCGTGGCATTAAATGGTTGTACCAGCCATCTCTCTCTGTAATAATTACACATGTACTATGTTGGGATTCCCCCTAATATATAAAGGGGACCCTTGTTATTTTGTGAGAAATATGATATTCAATACAAGAACAAGAACTTTCTCTGCTCTTTAAACTAAAAACATTCTTTACAATTGCTCCATTAATTTATTGCTTTTCATTTATTGTGTTCATTAATTGTTCTTCATTTATCACTCGTTATTGATCATAAAAGGGTCATCTTTGAGGCCTTCAATACTGTTTTACCATCTTCGACCGCCCCCTGTCAAGCTCTCGAGCTCGAGCTCGAGGTCCACTTCGGCCAAGCTCGAGACCCCGTCTCTCAACTGTTCAGTTTGCACAACCCCATCACCCTTATCTTTTACCTCATTTTCTTACTTCTCACTTAGCATCTATTTCCTAATCAACTGGTATTAAAATAGATCATGTATTTTTAGAGCCACGAAATCAAATATAATTGTAATTACCATTTTTAAGGTAAACAGTTTGGCGCCCACCGTGGGGCTAAAAATAATAGTAATTGTTTTAATGCTGGTTTTCTAAGAACACAAGTCATTCTTTACACTTTTTCTTGTCCAAGAATCTTCAATTTCACGTCAGAAAATGTCTAATTCAGTAAATGCACATGAAAACAACGATCCTGAGGATCATGGAGAGAACGGCGCAGCTGCTTCAGGTGTCGGTGTACCACCGCAAAACCCTGAGGGGGCACCGATGCAAATCCCCGTCGATAAAGGCTCACGCAATGCTCAACATGTTGATGTAAGCTCTTATACAAATGGGAGTGTGTGCGATGGAGACCATCATGAAGCGCAGAGAGCCCCCGCGCAAAAGGAAGGGGAAGTTAGCCTCCATGTCATTTTTGAGATGTTGCAAGCACAACAGGTTGCTATTTCTCAGCTACAAAGCCATCAGAGAACTCCAAGCACAGCACCTCCAGAAACGGCTCCTCGAGTTGAACAAGCACCAGAAAGGTCGAGCAATAATGGGTCAGTAGCCGACCCATCTATTATGAAGATGCTCGAGGATCTCACAAAGAGGATTGAATCAGGCGAAAAGAAGATAGAAGCTAAAGAAAAAAAGGTGGAAACCTATAACTTGAGGGTTGATCAGATCCCAGGCACACCCCCGATTCTGAAGGGTGTAGATTCAAAGAAGTTCGTGCAAAATACATTTCCATCAAGTGCGGCTCTGAAGCCCATACCGAAGAAATTCAGAATGCCCGATCTCTCGAAGTACAACTGGACCTCGGACCTTAATGAGCACATTACTGCTTACACTTGTGCTTTCAAAGGGAACGACCTAAGAGATGACGAGATTGAATCCGTATTATTGAAAAAATTTGGAGAAAAACTGTCTAAAGGGACCATGATGTGGTATCATAACCTGCCCCTGAACTCGATAGATTCGTTTGCCATAATGGAAGACTCTTTTGTAAAGGCACATGCCGGTGTCACCAAAGTCGCTACGAGGAGGTCTGAAATCTTCAAAATCAAACAAAGAGAGAATGATATGTTAAGGGAGTTCCTATCCCGCTTCCAATTGGAACGGATGTAATTACCTCCGGTCTCCGATGATTGGGCAGTACAAGGCTCAGGGCTTGAATGAATGAAGCTCGATAGCTTCAAAGTAGTTGAAGCAAAACTTAATCGAGTATCCCGCTGTAGTTTGGGCAGATGTACACAACATGTATCAATCGAAGATCAGAGTCGAGGATGACCAATTGGAAGCCCCCTCAGGATCGGTGTATCTCAGCAGGCTCTTAACAAAGGAATCGAGGCTTCCAAAAAGAAAGCGGAGTCTAAGCAAAGAAAGGTATCAACCGTATATAGAAAATCGGAGAAATATCCCAAGGCGTAACATACCTCGAAGTTACCAAAGGATAGATCGAGGCCAGAATCCTCGGGGAATCTTGAAAAAATAGGGTTCGACAGGCACACAGGGCTGGTAGAGGCACGCCGACTATCTGAATACAACTTCAACATCGATGTTTCAGATATCGTATAGGCCATGAGAAAAATCAGGGACACCAGGTGGCGAAGACCCGTGCTATTAGATCCTTCGCATAGGAACCCCAACTTGATATGTGAATATCACGGTACCTACGGTCATCGGACCGAGGATTGCAGACAGCTTCGAGAAGAGGTGGCCTGACTGAATAGCAAAGGGCACCTTCGAGAGTTCATCAGCGACCGAGCTAAAAAACAAATTCGGGAAAGAGAGGCGAACAGGAAAAATGAAACAGAAGAACCCCAACACGTCATCCACATGATTATTGGAGGATTCGACATCCCTCAGGGACCCGTTTTCAAGCGAACAAGAGTATCCATCACCAGGGAAAAATGAGCTCGGAGCTACGTGCCCGAAGATGCTCTTTCATTCAGTGAAGTGGACATCGAGACCTTGTCTCAACCTCATAATGACGCCCTGGTAATTTCTTTTCTGTTAAATAAATTTCAAGTTAAACGTGTGCTCGTGGATCCAGGTAGCTCGGCCAATATAATCAGGTCGAGGGTGGTAGAGCAACTCGAATTTCTCGGCCAGATCATGCCCGCCTCCCGTGTCCTCAATAGATTCAACATGGCGAGCGAGAAAACGATAGGGGAAATCATCCTCCCAGTCAACGTGGCCGGTACAATTCGAAATACCAAGTTTCATGTCATCGAAGGTGACATGAGATACAACGCGTTGCTTGGACGACCATGGATTCACAGTATGAGGCCGATGCCGTCAACCCTTCATCAGATGATGAAGTTCCTACAAAGGATGGAATAAACAGTGTATGGAGAGCAGCACGCAGCAAAAGAAATGTTCGCAGTGCACGATGTGGCACCTGCACCGACACCTTCTACATCGAAGGATCCAAAGAACAAGCAAACAACCAAGTAGCAATCACAAACCACATTCTCGGATGAATGAATAAAGGACCATGCCGCGTTCTCGGAACGAGTGGCTGAAGCATATCGAGGCATGAACGCCACCACAGTTAAGGTACAACCCTCTCCCTTTTTCTTTCACATTTTACACTAACCTATGTGCAGGTGTTCAATTGAAAGGAATCGAAGCACCCTCCAGCTCGAAGGCCTTAGGTTTTAAAGCATGTGTTGCACTCTTTTTCCCTCATGTCGAATTTTATCCCAAATGGGTTTTACCGACGAGTTTTTTAACGAGGCAACATTCACATTCTACCTAAGGAGAACTTACCAAGTATTCAAGGCTTCTCTTGGATCAACCTCAAATACTAAGGGGCATCCCCCCCGGAGATCACCTCCTCGAAGAAACTAAAATACGTCAAAGAGGGTCTCGACAGGAGAACAATGTATAGGACCAAACGGTCGAATGAACCGTGTCCACATAGAATAATTGAACCCTCGGTGGTGAAAAAATATACTTGTACCAAGTAATCGGAGGAGAATATTTTATCATCAAAACACTTCGCGCGTCAAAGAAGTTTGCTACTTGCACAAGAAGCGGCCCCAGGGCTAGAAATTTCCCAAACACTCGGGGACTAACACCAAAAACTCGAGGTCGTAAGACCTCAGGGCAGGAAACTTTGAGATCATAAGCCCTCCATGAGGCACCATCATAAGCCCGTCATGAGGCACCATTATAAGCCCTCCATGAGGCAATATCACATCTGTAAGACCTCGACGAAGCATGCTCAAACTCGTAAGCCCTCAATGAGGCAACATCAAGTCATCGACAGTCACCCCATCAAGACCTTAAAAAAGGCATAACTCCGACTCGGGGACTGTCCTCGATAGTCACCCCATCAAGTCATCAAAAACTCGAAGCCATAAGACCTTAGGACTGGCAACTTCGAGCTCATAAGCCCTCAACGGGGCACTAATGTAAGCCCCACATGAGGCAATATCAACAACATAAGCCCTTCACGAGGCAATATTAACCCCGACTCGGGAACTGCCCTCGACAGTCACCCCATCAAGTCATCAAAAACTCGTAGCCATAAGACCTCAGGGCTGGCAACTTCAAGATCATAAGCCCTCCATGAGGCACCAATGTAAGCCCTCCATGAGGCAATATAAAAACTATAAGACCTCAAGCAAGGCATGTACAAACTTGTAAGACCTTAAAAAGGCATAATCCCGATATCAAAGTCAAAGCTATATATTGAACTTGTAAGACCCTTAAAGAGGCATACCCTCGATATAGACACCGAGACTATCTCAGTCGAGGACTAAAAGGCTACGGCCAAATACAATGACAACCGTCATAAGGCTCCGGCCAAACTAACACGAGTCAGAGACGTCCAACTATCACCATGAAATCACAGGCCTCCAATTACTTCGATAAAACTTCAAAAAGAACCAGTTAAAGGTCGTACCGACCTAACCCGTAAGAGCCCAAGTCACCAACTACAATACGTAAGAGCCTAAGCGCCAGCCTAAAGAGCCTCATGCCCAATTTAAAAACCTAAGGGTCAATGAGCTCGAGTCAAAACCCGACTCAAAGACTAAGCCCTAAAACGGTTAACTAAAAGCACTTCAGGCCAAACGCGTAAGAGCCCAAGTCGCCAGCTACACTAAAGGTCGTACCGACCAAATGCGTAAGAGCCAAGTTGCCAGCTACATTAAAGGTCGTACGGAGCCGATGCATAAGAGCCCACGGGCCAGCCTAAAAATTCCTCAGGGCCAATTTATAACCCCAAGGGTTTTATCTCAAAGTCCAAATCATCGGGTTAATTATCGACACGCAAAACAGAAATACCAAAGAATTGTAAATATATATATGTATTACAAATATATATTTACAATGCTCCCACAGGAGTTTTACATAAAGGACAAGAAAGAAAATCTAGTCCTCTCGGGACCAGCTCCCTCGACGGCCCCTCGGACCAGCTCTCACAGCGGCTTTCAAATATTAGCATCAGCTCGAGAGGAAAGGAAAAACTTGGCATCGATCTCGTCCGCCTTAGCCTGCTTTATCTCTTCCGAGAGGTCAAATCCCCTAGAATGAATCTCTTCGAGGGTCTCCCTCCGAGACCTGCATCGGGCATACTCATTGCCCCTCCTCTGTCTCTCAAAGGCTCCCCTCAGCTTGGCCCGAGCATCACCAGCATCTTTCAAATAAACGGCCACCTTCTTATCGGCCTTCCCTCGAACTTCTTCAGCTTCAGCCTGGGCGCCCACGAACTCGGCCTTCATATTCAAAAGATCAGTCTTGAGCTTGACAATCCTGCTCGTCTGAATCAAGCTACTTTCTCGAGCATTACGAAGTTGTACCTCGAGGACAGAGGCCTTGGCCAAGGCATTCCTTTTGGCCACAACATGAACGCCTATCTATGCCTTCAACGCATCACATTCGGAATTCACTTGCCCGACTTCACCCCAAAAGCATTCCAGCGCTTCCATTTTTCTCTGTAGCTGAAGCACCGAAACATTAGTTCCCTAAAATGGGAAAGGAAGCTTGTACTCCTTCAGGATATGGGTTACCTGATGCTCGAGATTGCCTTCGTAGTTTCCACTTCGATGCATCTCATATCGAAGATGTATCAACTCTTTCGTCTTTTTATTGCAAAGAAGCCTAAGAGATTTTTCCTTTCCCAAAGCTTCCCGCAACTTGGTCTCACAACGAAGCAGCTCGAACTTGAGCTTGTCAAAGGCCTATAGAAAAGAAGCTTCAATTCAAAGGATGAAAATACATAGTTGAAAAGCCAACGAAGTTATCCAAAATTCACCATGCAGAAGAGTCGCTGAGCCTCCTCAAAAGTCGAGCGTGCGTCTACTGGCTTGGTCAGGGACCACCCTAGTTGAACCGCTCTCGATGGGGATATGATAGCTCGAGACCCCACTTGATTTATGCGGCCCCTGGCCCCGAGCTTCCCTCGAAGTACCTTCGAGGGAGGAAGCAGATGATGGTGAAAGACACTTGATTCTTCCCTCTCGTGGAACCTCTCCCTCGAGGCCAGAGATCCCAGGACCAGCAGGATCGAAAACCTCGGGAGGGCCCCTGGTTCGATCCATAGATGAAGAACCACCCTCCTGAGGAGAGCTGATATCCACGGAATAACCAAGTCATATGAAGTCCTCCTGAGGATAGCATCTCCTTTATGTTTCTGGGCAGACCCCTCCTCATTGAGAATGTCCTCATCCATCGAGGACCTTTTCCGCTTATTATCCTCCCTCGGCTCCGAAGCTGACGAACTTTCCCTCTCCTCGAAAGGGCACAGTCTCATCTTCGAGAATCCACCAATACCTACGGTAACAGAGTTAATACGCATAAAAGTAAGAATTCCTCAAAAGGAAATCACATGGCTCATACCGTGGTGCTTGGTTGCCCATCTACCCTTCGACAGATCTCGCCACATGTGTTCATCATAGGACGACGAAGCTGCTAGCCTCCGAGTCCAGTCCGCAAGATCGGGGATCTCTTCCGGCATCCACAGGACCACTTAGAAAGAGAAAAAGAAACATTCTTATAAATCAAACAAAAGTAAAGGCCATTAAGGTACGACGTACTACTTACATTGGAAGTTACATTTTTCGGGGAACGGCAGAAACTCTGCAGGAATGATGTCGACGGTCCTCACTCAGAAAAATCAACTCATCTATCCTCGGTTTCTGTCCTCATCATCACTGGCAATAAAAGTCTTGGTGGATCAACATCGTAACACAATCAAGCCTCGACAATGCTGAGGCTGAGATAATCTGATAAAGTGGATATGGGTAAACTCGAGCTCAGCCTTTTCAGTAAAGTACCTCATGATCAGCAGTATCCGCCAGAAGGATAGATGAATTTGAGCCAGAGTGACTCGATTCCTTTTGCAAAATTCGAGAACAAGGAGGTCGTGGGGACCCAATGTAAATGGATACCTATACACGTTCAAGAATCCTTCCACGTAAGCCATAATGTTCTCTTCTTGGGAAGGTATCTGCACCATCACATTTTCTCCCCACCCACAATCTCTCCTCACAGCCTCAAGGTGGTTTTCTTCTATCGATCTGATAAACCTCGACACATTCTCTCGATGGCCCGGAGCATCGAAGGGTTTCTCTAGTGCAAAGTCATTTTTCAAAGCAAAGCAGCTCGAGGTTAACTCGCCATACGATGGTGGTGTACCACCGGCCGGTCAAGATACAGAGGTAAGGTTTTCCTCTTCTTGGTGAATGGATTCGGGCACGGCAGCCATAACTGCTTAAA
>ML388526.1:0-10460 GCA_005239525.1 Nicotiana knightiana
CACTTTAAGTGGAAAAACTCCCATACCCCCTTTGGGGCGTATAAAAAAGGAGGTGTGACAACATATTATACCAAGTCAAACAAAATAAATTAATCATAAGAGTCATAAATTAAAGTGAAATTAATGCATGTTATAAGATATGATATTGAGAGAATTCGAATGTTTTCTATTGAGTACATTGTTGAATATATATACAACAGTCTACCACACACTATAGAAGACTTGAGAGATAAGGTAACTAATAGAACAATCATATATCTTAAAATATAGCTAATAGTGTATACGGTTAAAATTGACTACAATCGATTTTACGGGCTCGAAGGTCTGCCTCGAGAGTGAGTCCGTACCGAAGCAAGTTCGAACTAGAAGAACACGAAGACTGAGGGATCGAGATCAGGCTAAATCGACATCGAAGTAACGGAATAACGAGATATCTGCAATCGACCACCAATCTCGGCGGGAATCTCGGAATTGGCGGATCCATTGACGGTTATTAACATCAATCATGTATTTTGTTTCCGAAATTTGAGTTTTACCTTATTTAGGATTCCTCTACTATATAAAGAGGAACCCTGTTCATTTGTAAGCGACATGAATCATAGACGCAATTACTGAGAAATACAAGGACTCTGCTCTTTTACTCGCTCTTAATTCTCTATTGTTCTTATTGTCCATATTATTCTTATTGTTCTTATTGTTCTTGTGGTTCTTAATTTTCGATCTCGAAACTATTCCAAGCCAAGGTCGATAAATTGCAAACGACACTGGTTTGATCTATTATAATCATTTAGTTCCTTTATTTATTTAGCTATTTATCAATTGTCATTGAATTAGATCACGTATCCTTATAACCACATTACAAGTTTAATTGTTACTCGTATTTCGAGGTAAACAGTTTGGCGCCCACAGTGGGGCTAAGGATAATAGTGATTGTTCAGTGCTAATTCAGGTATAACACACAATTTTATGCTTGTTTCTTGTCAAGAATTTTGTTTTCAAATTGAATCATGTCAAACTCGCAAGACACATCTGCACACGGTGACAACGGCCTCGGGCTCCACGGAAAAATCGAGAATGTTATCTCCCCAGGAATTGAGGTGCCACAGGCTGACCTCGGAGGAGCACCACCTGTCAACCCGGTTGATGTCAGTTCTCATGTTGCCTTGAATGCGGATTTGGGCGCAAACCCCAAGGGAAGCATAAGCAGAGAGGGTCGAACTGACGGTCGAGGAACGCAAGGTAGAGGAGACGAAGGTGTCAGTCTCCAAGTTATATTTGAAATGTTGCAAGCCCACCAAAACACCATTGCTCAGTTGCAACATCAGCACAGGGCACCAAATAGGGTCGAACAAGAGGCCACTCGCCGTACTAAGCCAGTGCCTGAAAGATCAGGTGATAATACTTCGATGACCGACCCTGCTATAATGAGGATGATCGAGGAGCTTACTAAGATAATAGAATCAGGAGAAAAGAAAATCGAGGCCAACCACAAGAAGGTGGAAACTTATAACTCTCGAGTTGATCAGATACCGGGGGAACCACCGATATTAAAGGGAATGGAAGGGAGCTATGGTTTGTACCACAACATGCCGCCGAACTCTATCGATTCATTTGCCATGTTGGAAGATTCGTTTGTAAAACCACATATTGGTGCCATAAAGGTTGCAACGAGAAAATTAGACCTCTTCAAAGTGAAGCAGAGGGATAACGAGATGCTGAGAGAGTTCGTACCTCGATTCCAAATGGAATGTATGGAATTACCACCAGTCACTAATGATTGGCTGTTCAAGATTTCACCCAAGGATTAAACGAGTGGAGTTCGATCGCATCACACCAGTTGAAACAAAACTTGATCGAGTACCCAGTTGTGATTTGGGCAGATGTTCACAACCGATATCAGTCGAAGATTAGGGTCGAAGACAACCAGTTGTGAGCCCCTTCAGGTTCAGTACATCTAAATCGGTCAACATGTAAAAACAAGAGAGATATTGATAGAAAATCGAGGCCGAATAAAGATTCGTATCAGTCGCATGTTTCAGATCGAAGGAATAACAGTTCGGGATGCAACATCGCTCAGAACGATCAGAGGAGTGACCGAGGGCAGAATTCTCGTGGACTAATGAATAAAACTGGCTTCAACAAATATGCAGATCCCACAGAAGCTCCTCGATTATCGGAGTACAATTTTAGTGTCGATGCATTGGGGATTGTATCGGCCATCGGAAGGATCAAAGACACCAGATGGCCTAGGCCTATACAAACTGATCCCTCTCAAAGGAATCCAAACTTGATGTGTAAGTATCATGGAACGCATGGCCTTAGGACCGAAGACTGCAGACAATTGAGAGATGAGGTAGCTCGATATTCAACGAGGTCCACCTTCAAGAGTTCCTCAGTTATCGAGCCAAAAATCACTTCAGGGAAAGAGACGCCAACAGAAAGAACGAGCAAGAAGAACCTCAATATATCATTCACATGATCGTTGGCGGGGTCGACATCCCACAAGGGCCTATATTCAAATGCACCAAGGTGTCGATCACCTGAGAAAAACGAACTCGAGACTATATGCCCGAAGGCAATTTATCGTTCAATGACGAAGAATAAAAAGGCATCTCTCAGCCATACAACGACACCCTGGTAATTTCTATTTTGTTAAATAAAATTCAAGTTAAACGTGTTCTAGTGGATCGAGGGTTGTAGAGCAGCTCGACTTGATAGACCAGATTGTACATGCATCTCGAGTCCTAAATGGCTTGATCCAGGTCGTTCGGCAAACATAATTAGATCGAGGGTCGTAGAGCAGCACGACTTGAGAGACCAGATTGTACCTGCATCTCGAGTCCTAAACGGCTTCAACATGGCTTGTGAAGCAACGAAGGGGAGATAATCATACCAGTGAACGTGGCCGGGACCATCCAAGACACAAAATTTCACATCATCGAAAGTGACATGAGGTATAATGCACTGCTCGGAAGGACCTGGATCCACAACATGAGGGCAGTACCTTCGACCCTTCACCAAATGATGAAGTTCCCAACAGTGGATGGTGTGAAAACAGTTTATGGGGAACAACGCGCTGCAAAGGAAATGTTTACAGTCAATGAGGTGACGTCGATATCAGCACATTCGACCTCAGAAAAGTCGAGCACCAAAGATAAGCATGCGACCAAATAGAAATCATCGTACCCGGCATCGACTGAATCGGATAAACAGGTAATCGAAGAAGAAGAGGATTTTCTCACTCCTCGAACTTTTTGTCGTTCCCGAAGAATCTGATGCAACCAAGTCAACGGTCGAGGAGCTGGAATAGGTGATACTGATTGAGTATCTACCCAAAATAAAGGTATATCTGGGAACGAGGTTGACCCCCGAGCTCAGAAAAAAACTTATTCAATTTCTTATTGATAACATGGACTGCTTTACATGGTCCCATTTAGACATGACAGGAATCCCACCCGAGATAACGACTCACCAGCTAAGAGTGGATCCCAAGTTCAGACCAGTAAATCAAAAAGAGAAGGCCTCAATCCGAGGTAAAGAACGCCGTCATAAAGAAAGGGGTAACCAAACTTCTTAAAATAGGGTCCATTCAGGAAGTAAAATATCCTGAATGCAGCTAACATAGTCATGGTCCCCAAAATTAGGAATAAACTTGGAATGTATGTAGATTATAAGGACTTGAATAAAGCATGTCCAAAAGACTCTTTTCCCTTGCCTAACATCGATCGAATGATCGATGACACGGCCGGCCACGAGATACTTTCCTTTCTCGATGCCTATTCTGGGTACAATCAAATCCAGATGGACCCAATAGACCAGGAAAAGACTTCTTTTATGACTAAGTATGGAACTTATTATTACAATGTAATGCCTTTCGGGCAAAAAAATGTTGGAGCTACATATCAACGCCTAGTTAACAAGATGTTCGAAGAACAGATAGGTAAATCAATGGAAGTTTACATTGACGATATGTTAGTTAAGTCCCTGCGCGCAGAGGACCATTTGACTCATTTGAAGGAGACATTCTAAATCTTGAGAAAATACGACATGAAGCTTAACCCCGAAAGGTGTGCTTTCGGGGTCGGCTTGGGAAAATTCCTCGGCTTCATGGTGTCAAATCGGGGAATCGAGATTCATTTCAAGGTCATCAGATCGAAGCCACATGTTCTTTTCCTTACTCAAAAAGAAAAATTATTTTACATGGACCCCGAAATGTCAACAAGCATTGGAGGAATTGAAATGATACCTATTGATACCATCTTTGCTCTACACTCCAAAGGCAGATGAGAAGCTATAACTATACTTGAGGGTGTCCGAGATAGAGGTAAGTGGTGTATTAGTTCGAGAAAAATAAGGTACGCAATTTCCAGTTTATTACGTGACTCGAACCTTAGGAGATGCCGAAACTAGGTATCCATACCTAGAAAAATTGGCGTTAGCACTAATAAGCGCATCTAGAAAATCAAAGCCATATATTTAGTGTCATTCCATATGTGTAATCACCACTTATCCCCTTCGAAATGTTTTTCACAAGCCCGAATTATCCGGCCGATTGGCCAAATGGGTCGTCGAACTTGGTGGGTAGGATATCAAATATCAACCCCGAACAACCATCAAGTCTCAAATATTAACAGACTTTGTGGCATACTTTTCACAGACCCTTGTACCCGAAGTGGAAAATGAACTTCTGCTGAAATCGGGTACGTCATCAGGGGTATGGACCCTCTTCACGGACGGTACCTCGAATGTGAAAGGGTCTGAGTTTGATATTGTTTTGAAACTGCCAATGGGAAATGTTATTAGACAATCAATTAAGACTTCCAAACTGACTAACAACGAGGCTGAGTATGAGGCTATGATTGCAGGTCTCGAACTAGAAACGAGGCCGAGTATGAAGCTAAATGTGACTCCCGACTAGTAGTAACCAGGTAAACGGAACCTTCGAAGTTCGAGATGATAGGATGCAGAGGTACTTAGACGAATTCCAGGTGACCCTGCACCGCTTCAAAGAGTGGACTCTACAGCATGTACCTCGAGAAAAAAATACCGAGGCCGATGAACTTGCCAATCTAGGGTCATCGGTCGACGAAGATGAGATCAACTCGGGGACTGTCATCAAACTCTCAAGATCTGTAATCGAGGAAGGGCATGCTGAAATTAATTCTACAAGCTTAACCTGAGACTAGAGAAACAAATACATCGAATACTTGAAGAACGGGAAGCTAACATCGGATCTCAAAGAATCGAGGACCTTACAAACTAAAGCTGCTCGATTCACATTAGACGAAGACGGAACGTTATACAAGAGAATGTTCGATGGTCCACTGGCGGTATGCTTAGGACCGGGAAATATTATGTTCTGCGGGAAATACACGAAGACACTTGTGGAAAGCATTCCGGCACTGAGTCACTAGTTCGGAAGGTCATCAGAGTAGGATATTATTGGGATAGTGATAGCTAATGATTTGTACCTATTATTTACTCTCATTTTTTTAGGTTTTGAGGCAAAATTGCATTAAGATACTCCCGAAATTTGATGCAAGTTGTTTAAATTGCAGGATTTGAGTTGAATTGAAGAAGTTGACTAAAACTAACTCAAATAGGAGCAGAACTTGCACTCGCCCAGAACCCAGTAGAAGCGTTGTCCACGCCAATATTCCGCTGCAGCGGTTTTCACATCGCTACAACGGAATTCTATCCACTATCCCGGTACAACTTCCAGAACACTGCTTTTGATACCAAGCTCACCGTTGCAGCATTCAGAAATCAACTGGGAGCGGATTCCTAAGATCAGAGACTTGCCAACCTGAAGTTATTCATAATAACACGGTCAGCGGTATTATTATGCTGTCGCGCTTTTAGGAATCGATGCAGCGTTATGAAATTCCGCTGGGGGTGGAAAAGAGATGCAGAAAGTACTCAGGACCAGAAACGCTACAACGGTTGTTATTTAGCTGCAACGGTAGCCAATCCGCTGGTACGCTTAGAATTTCGATGGGAGCAAAATCTCCGTAGGGGAAATTTTGTCCAGTATTTTCAGCTTAGTATAAATTCAACTTTTTCTCATTTTTAGGGACGGAGACAACAGAGTGAGCTCGTGAATAGTGTTTTTATTATGTTTTTAGTAATTTTAGCTTAGATTCTAACATACTTTTTAGATTTTCTTCTTGTAATCAACATTTATGGGTTTAATTTCATCTTCTTGAGAGAGATGACCTAAGTCTAGGTAAATAGGCTAACACGGTATTGGGGTGAACTCACAAGAGTGATATCCCCAATAAAAGGATAGGAACTAGAGATAGTGATACCCGACTTGTGCCATTTCATTTGATGTGTTACAAGACCTAATTGGGCTTGAGAAAGGCAATTTGGGCAATGTCACCCAAATTACCGAGAGGTATTGGGTGAGTAATTTAGTATGAGGTTATGTTAATTCACAATCTTATCCTAGATTTTAGATCCCATTAGTCACTTGCCTAGGAGTAGTTTGCAACCCTAGTGCCTTTAATCATTTGATAAAAATCCACAAAAATATTGTTGTTAGTTAGATAATATTACTTTTTAGACTCAACCTTAGAATAAATTCAAAACCAAATCATGTTGAGAAGAGAAATTAAGAACATGAAACACCACTAAATCAAGTAGAAACTCGACTCCCATTGCATAACTCCCTGTGGATATCGATCCCGACCCTGTCGGGTAAAAGCTGATTCGACCCTGCCTTTCTACTTAAATAGTGGTACAGGTGGGCTTAGATCACTTTTTGGCGCAGTCACCGGAGAGTTAAGACGGTGTTGATTATCTATTTGAGTAGTGGTGTAAACTGTTTTTCTTTCCTTCTTTTTTTGTTTGTTAAATTGTGTGTTTCAATCAATACAGGTACTTATGGCTGATCCTCCAGCAAATATTATACCGGGGAGGAGGTAGATGATAATGGGGAAGAGGAGTTTCATCAAATTACTCCACCACAAAGACGGGGCCGACATGCCAATCCCAATGATAATATTCCAGACCCTCCCCCACCTCCTCCAAGAGTTGCTCCTCGGGTGTTTCCGAACGATGGGTATGCCGGCGCAATTGTCCCACCCAGAATCCAGGTGGGAAACTTTCAAATCACAAATTTCATGTTGACACTTCTGGAGCAACGAGGGTATTTCAAGGGAGCCCCCCATCAAAATGCCTACAAGTACTTAAAAGGCTTTGTAAACACATGTTGGGGGAGCAAGCAAACCAATGTATCAGAGGATGCCTTGAGGCTCAAATTATTTCCTTTCTCTCTATGAGGGAAGGCGCTGGATTGGCTTGAACGACTCCCCAATCATTCTATCTCTACATGTGATGAATCGGCGGATAAGTTCATTGCCAAGTTTTTCTCCCCTGGGCACATGGCAGCTTTGAGAGATGAGATATTGGCATTCAAGAAAGAGCCGAATGAGCCCCTTCACGAGATTTGGGAATGATATAGAACTATGGTCAAAGAATGCCCAAACAATGACATGACAGAATCCATGATACATCAAACTTTTTACCGAGGCATTAATACTACAAATCAGTGTGTAGTCAACCAACTCGCTGGGGGAAAATTTATGAAGCTATCTTACA
Organism: Nicotiana knightiana; assembly: GCA_005239525.1. NCBI lineage: Eukaryota > Viridiplantae > Streptophyta > Magnoliopsida > Solanales > Solanaceae > Nicotiana > Nicotiana knightiana. The sequence goes on from ML388526.1 coordinate 7,603, forward strand.
ATGAGGCATGTGACATCTTGGATGAAATGGCTGACACTTCGTCATCATGGCAGAGTCGGGCAAATGTGCCCCAAGGTTATCCAAGTGTGATAAATCTCCACAAAGAGCTATAGGACCAGGGGCAAGCTATTGCCGAGCTTACCACTACCATGAATCAACTTGCTAAGGCGCAACTTCAACAATTAAAAAGGCCAAAGCAAGTGCATGCTATGGAGGGGGTAAATTTCTTGGTTTACAAGCGAAGGTCTAGTGGAAATCAAATGCAAAACAACAATGACCAATGTGACCAAGGAGTGAGTGGGTATAATCAAGAAGATTCCTATGATGAGAAAAATGAAGATGTCATGTATGCCAACAATTTTCAAGGGCAAAGGAGCAATCAAAGTAACAACCAAAACTGGAGCAATCAAAGGCAAAGTAATTGGAACAACACGAACAACTCTAGCAATTGGGGGAACAACAATCAACAATGGGGAGGCAATAACAACAGTTGGAATGGGAACAATAATAACAATTGGGGTGTGTGAGCATGTGATTTTTACTCGCCGTATCGTCCTATAAAAATCCCAATAAATCAATTGATTTTATGAATATTGATTGATTCCTCAGTAATTAATTGTGAATTATCTGCATTGCTTGCATATCCATAATTCATCTTTCAAAATCATTGAAGTTCTGCATTATGAAGTTATTGGTTATAATTATTTAAATGGTAGACGAATATCTAACGTAATGTAGTTTTAATAACTAATTACTACAAAAATTAATCATCTTTTATTCGATAAAACACGGGTTGAATTAGGAATATATAATTGGTCGTGTCATGCTTGATTAATTTGTAAATAAATAAGGATTAAGTTAATTACTACATTCTTTGGTTTAAATTAGAGTTGAGTTTAATTAATTGATTTTTGGTTAAAGAAAGTTAAAATCAGACCTGGGCCAGAGCTGCCCAGGCCCAAATCCTTTCTCCCTAAACACCAAACAACCCAACCCAAACCCCTTAACCCGGCCTGTCCCCCATAATAACAAAACGACACCGTTTCGCCCCCATTAAACCCCAGTCGTTGGATCATTTCAATCCAACGGTTCCGAACCCCACACCTCTGAGCTATATATATGTCCAAATCACACCCCACCCCCCTCATTTCACAAATCCTAACCCCCCTCCACCCGGCTCCCTCTCTCTCCTCTCTCTAAAAAACCCTAGCCGCCCTAGAATCCCCCCGCCGTCCAGCCACCGGACCTCCTCCAATCAACCCCAAACCTTCACCCTATGGTCTTCTCCTTCCCCTTAACCCCATCCCACCACCATCTTCCCTAAAAACCCACTCGAATTCCGTCAAATCCAGATCTAAGAAGCGGTCAGAACTGTAATGCTTGCTAATGGCGAATCCGGGTGACTCTGTGACTCAAACTCACATGAGTCGATGGCTTTTGACAAGAGCCGTCGATTCATGTGAGTAAAGGTCACTTTTGAAAGTCACCGTAGTCCGGCTTAACTCCGGTTAGTCGCCGGAGTTCGTCCAAACCCCTCGAACGGGTACTTCCACCTCTTTTCTATATTTGTCAGCATAAATAAGCCCTAAATTCTTACCGATTCCCTGTATTTTTCTTTTTTTTCATGTTTTCTGTTTTTACATTTAGTTTAGATTTTTGTCACTATTTTGTATGATTTAACTAATTATATGTAGTAGTTTTGCATGACCAAGATTAGCATTAGGTTTTGTTTAGTTAGTTTCCTTTCTATGTTAATTTCTGGACATTTCTATCTTGTTAAATTTTGTCAATAAACGAGCATGAACAATTGATCGATTAATTCCCTAAATTCATAGTTTAAAATGTGTGTTAGTAAAAAACAGCCCCTATTGTTTGTTTTTGTTCATGTTTTGTTTGAGGTCGTAGTTTGATTTAGCCTTGATTTGGATGCCTATGATTAGTCTCAATTGTATGATTAGCTTCCAATCAATCACAGTTTAAATTTTAACTTTTAGTTTAAAATTGGTGTATTCAACTAACTCAAACAAACTGACTAATTTTAACAAAATAATTAACTCTCATCAATCGACCAAAATCCTAAACAATACAAAATCAGTCAATAATGATAAATTAATGAATCAATTAGGCTAAAAATCAGTTCTAAAACAATGTTTAGTCATGATTTACCCTAGACTTGTCAAGACTAGTTTAGCTAACAATAATCTCCCACAATCACTTGTTTAATAGATTAACCTAGTCTAATAGTCTCTTAAAAAACTATTTAAGTCCTAAGACATGTCCAGGACAACTAGTTGGGATTAATTAGCTAACCTGATCTTAATGAATTAACCAAGCTTCTGATTTCAGATCATTAGTTTGAATTAGTCAAATTGAATCAGTATTGACTTGGGTTAAGAAGTTAATTGGCCCAAATTGATTAACAAGTTAATATCTAATGATCCTAGCTAAGTAGAAGGCTAACTAGAGTTAACTAACCAAAGTCCAAGTAATACCCAAGTGAGTTTAACCCTGATTACCCAATGGTAAATTTAGGGACTCCAAAGGGGTATATTAGTTAATGTAGTTAAGAAATTAGAATTTGAAGGATAAAAAGGTCTTTTGGTAAGAAAGAATGTTCAAGAAGATAAGGTTAGACAGCTGTACATGTACTATTTCAGCCTAATAGGATAAGGAATATCCTCCAAAGATGCTACCCTGAATTTCCCTATAAATAGACTAGGACATTCAGAATATAAGGGGACTTTTTTCATAGACTTTTCGGGACATTCTTGAGCTGTTAGGATAAAATCTTCCCCATTTCTCAGAAATACTGACTCAACTTAAGAGGTTTTGGAAAAGAAGACTACTATTAGAAGAAT
>ML388528.1:0-52260 GCA_005239525.1 Nicotiana knightiana
CCGACTGTATGTACAAATCCTCGTAATTCAGACCTTTATTCCCTTTACCTCCTTCAACACCCTGAACTCGGCTTGTTAATTTCTTGAGTTCCTTAGCCATGTTCTTGATGAGCAAGTCCTTCTCGGTGGATTCTGGTGTATATGAGATTGGTTGAGTGGAGTGAGGTAAGGTTTCCTCGTATATAAGGTTATTCTGGTGAATGTCAGAAGTTTGGGTGCAGTGTGATCATTGGTGGAGTTCTGGGGTTCGGGGATAGGCTGGGGGTATTATAAGGAGTGTGATAAGTGGTTTGTGGGTATTGAGTAGGGAGATGCTGATTTTGAGGAGGGGTTGTATACTGGTGAGGTGCGGAGGATTTTGTGGGCGTTTGTTGGGTGCGTTTTGAGGTGGTGTCGGGTTTTGAGTGTTTGGGTGGTTGAAATCTGGGACATTCAGTGTGAGGGAGAGATTTGACAAGTTTTGGACCTGCTCAATTTCACCCTGTAGTTCAAGTATCTTCTGCTCAAGTCGTAAAACCAAATCATTTGGACCCATTGTGATGAGTTTTCCATAGCCACGACGGGAATAGGGTGACATATCCAGCAGCTTTTAATCTTTCATACAATTGGTCAATAGGTTCAGCAATAGGGGTGTATTGTCTGGGTGGTTTGCAATCAAAATTGGGCCTGGGTTTTTGGTAATTTGGACGAGATGGAGGTGAATGATAATAGGCTGGTTGGGTGTTATACGTGTGGTAGGAGGTAATGGATTGAGGATATATAGGAGGTGAAGGTTGATATGTGGGTGGAGGTGTTTGGTACACAAATTGAGATTCCAGACCTTGGGAAACCATTAATGTTCCCACTTCTTTCTTTTTCGATATGCCACCTGATTGCAATGTTTTATTCGTGGCTTGCAGCGCCTCGAAATTCGTCACCATTACACTTTTAATACCTTTCTCGATCCTTTCTCCGAGCTTGATGATATCGGAGAACTTATGATTCTCAATAACCATTAACCTTTTGTAATATTGCAGATCCTGCGCCCTGACAAAGAACTTGTTCATCTGTTCCTCATCTAATGTCGGCCTGATCTTCACCGCTTCTTACCTCCACCGATTAGCATACTCGCGGAAAGTCTCAGTGGGCTTCTTCTTGAGATTCTGGATATAGAAAACGTCCGGTGCATTTTCCGTGTTGAATCTGAATCTATCCATGAAATCTAATGCCATGCTTACCCAATTAGCCAATTTTTTGGAATTTTGACTTATGTACCAAGATAGGGCGTCTCCAGTAAGGCTTCTCATGAATATCTTCATGCAAATCTTTTCGTCCTTTCCAACCCCTACGAGCTTGTCACAGTAGGTTCTCAAATGTACCTTTAGGTCACCTGTTCCATCGAACATCTCGAACTTAGGAGGTTTGTAACCCTCTGGAAGTTCCACATCCGACTGTATGTACAAATCCTCGTAATTCAGACCTTTATTCCCTTTACCTCCTTCAACACCCTGAACTCGGCTTGTTAATTTCTTGAGTTCCTCAGCCATGTTCTTGATGAGCAAGTCCTTCTCGGTGGATTCTGGTGTATATGAGATTGGTTGAGTGGAGTGAGGTAAGGTTTCCTCGTATATAAGGTTATTCTGGTGAATGTCAGAAGTTTGGGTGCAGTGTGATCATTGGTGGAGTTCTGGGGTTCGGGGATAGGCTGGGGGTATTATAAGGAGTGTGATAAGTGGTTTGTGGGTATTGAGTAGGGAGATGCTGATTTTGAGGAGGGGTTGTATACTGGTGAGGTGCGGAGGATTTTGTGGGCGTTTGTTGGGTGCGTTTTGAGGTGGTGTCGGGTTTTGAGTGTTTGGGTGGTTGAAATCTGGGACATTCAGTGTGAGGGAGAGATTTGACAAGTTTTGGACCTGCTCAATTTCACCCTGTAGTTCAAGTATCTTCTGCTCAAGTCGTAAAACCAAATCATTTGGACCCATTGTGATGAGTTTTCCATAGCCACGACGGGAATAGGGTGACATATCCAGCAGCTTTTAATCTTTCATACAATTGNGCCTGAGTGCCCCGAACATCGGAAGTTTCCACATTCTCAACATGTGCAGTGTTGTCTTTTCTGATGCCGGTCATATCATCCATTTTATTTTTCCCTTTGCCTTTCGGTATACTCGGAGGAGGAGAAGGTGGAGGGCCTCTGGATCTGGTATGATAAGCTGATGATGCCAATATGCGTGAACCAACCTTAGGGGATGGGAATAATTAAAAAATAAATAAAAACGAACGGTAACCAAGTTAGTGAGAGTTATGAAAAATGTTTGCAGTATTTAAACACATATTGCAGGAATGTAAATTCGCGTCCTAATTTGGGAGCCTCGTTGCGCCTGAGGTAGGCATAGCGACAAGTAGATTTGGAGAATTTTAATTCCAATAATTGCCTCATTTCATTAATGCAATAAATAAGACGAATCTAAAACGAAAATAAGGTAAGTCACTAATGGCACTTGGCCTTATTACATTTGAAAAACAAAACAAATAAGCCTAATCTACTTGGTCCCAGAAGGGACTTCTCCAGGCCTGGTTCTCTTGGCTCCATCGATCAGGTTCCCCAGGTTGTGCATGTCTAGCAACAGGTATGCCCTGGCGGGATGTCCTCCTTCGATACCTTCAACATTCTAGCAGTCTATGATATGTTATGGACCATGCCGAACCTGGGGACTTCGTGCCTCATTTTCTGCAAAACAAATAGAGTTAGACCCTTTCCCCCTCAAGATTCGACTATTTATACATTAATGATTAGCATATTGACACTTATTTCTCCAAATTAATGCACAGATCGTGGTTGTGTCCGTTGAGATTATGGAAACCCCGGTAGTCTTTGGACAAGGCTTTTCTTAAAGGGTTATTATGTGGACAACCTATTAACCCAGGCTAGGTTTGACCATGATGCATGTACACTTATAATCAGAGTAAGGTTTCTATAGAAGTCTAGACTCGTACTCTCAAGGGGACAACTTGAGGGGGAAAGGCACGAAACTGTCGACTGCACCGCTGATCGACTAGTTTTACCGCAAATAAGCCTTTCCAAATTCAAATAGGGTGATATAGGAGGAGCACAAACACTCATCAAGAGTTGCTATGGTATTAATTATGCACGAGTGGAAAATGATGTTGAGCATGATTTATGCAAAAGGAAAATAACACATTGTCAAGTATTTGCACGATGAAAAATGATAAAATGCGGTATTTAATAATTGTAGAGGCAATTTAAAAAAAAAAGAAAACAAAAGAGACATGTCAGTTTCCATAGTAAAGAGTAATAAAACAAAAAAGAGAAATCGTAAATAACTGAAGATAGGCAAATAAATACACATAAAGTGAGAAGGAGAAGGGATATGTAAGTATTCACGGAATAATAAAGACATGCTTAAAGACGAATTCACAAAAAATCAGGTTCGTTATGGTAAGAGCCTAGAAATATCCCCAGCAGAGTCGCTATGCTGTCGCGCCCTCTTTTTCCTTGCGAAATCGGGTTTCGACATTTCTGAGACAACTCCCTTCCTTTTGGGATGGGGTATGGGATTTGAAGAGTCGCCACCTAACATATTGAGGTGCATTAGGGCACCTAGAGTAGTTGACTCATGAAACTAGTTTGCATTACCAGAGATCGGGTAAGGGCTCGAAATTACCTTGAGGGGAAGGTGTTAGGCACCCCTCTAGGTCCACAACAGTGGGTCCCGGCTGAAATTAATTAAGCGAATTAGTCTTAAAGGCAAATAAAGCAATTTAGACAAAGATACATTACTTTAAAACAGGAATTAAAGGGGTCTTAGGTTTTTTTAGCCTATAGGATCATTTCCATGCAATACTTGGTAACTTTCCCCAAGTTGGGGTGCTACTCATAGTATTAGCGCACGGGTCATCATCTCCTTTACTTCCCAATTACTATCTTTCAGTTGTTACCTAAGCGTTCTAATAGCTTATAACTCGTTCCTTATGCGTGCACTACCCGTCCCTTACCTATGGCCCTGGAGGCATTAGGACCTCTATTTAGGGTGGTTCTAGACTGACTTATGTTGCTTAAAATAAGGAAAATCTAGGCAACAAACAAAATTCAGATAGGACTATCATATAATGGGGCAAATAAGGGCTCATATTAACCTCCACAAGTAGACAATAAATGCACACAATTAAATCAGGCAACTTTATTGATTTAGGATCCTATAGGTAGGATATTTAGATGAGCATAAATAGAATGTAAGAAGGCAGTTTATTAAAACGAGCATTGGGACCTACTGTCTTGCCTACTGAATTGATTAAGTTCTGAATCTGGGCACATTTCAGGCAGCAAGATGTCACAATTGTTAGGCCCAGAATTCTTAGTATCCCTACAGGTTTGCCTAAGTGATAACCAGAACTGATTAACATAATCCTATAGGCATGGTATCTACAATTGTTAATTATAGACCTATAACATGTTTCTAAGCGAGTTACTGATTTTAACTCGTAAAAAATAGGTTTTATCTTTTTTAGACCCATAGGCATGCTTTATAATTTTGTGGAATTAATTAGCTCCTATAGACATGATTTCTAAGTGTTGAAACTGATTACAAGCATGATTTCTAAGTTTACAAACTGATTTACCCTATAGTCATTATATCTATTAGTTTAAATTGGAGAAAACTAGTTTTTATATCTCCTATAGGAATGATATCTATTAATCACACGTGGGCAGAATTTTAAACAAGTTTCCAGGAAAGTTTATTAATTTACACAAATAAGATCCTATACGCATGGTCACTAATGCACGTTGAGATTGAAAATATGCGTAGATTTATGAACATGGATTTCTAATGCAGAATTAATACAAGACCTATAGGCAGGGTCTCTAGTATGCCAAAAAATGGAAAATACAGAATCACACATAGTCAGAAAAACCCTATAGGCAGGATCTCTAAACGAGTAGTAACATTCACATAATCAATACAATAGACCTATAGGAAGGATTTTTACTCGAGTTTTTAAACAAAGATATAGAACCCCCCCCCCCNTTACATCATTACAACCATACTGAATAAATTACATAGCAACAGTCATTACACTATAGGGAGCCTTGGCATGCCCAATATAAACCTAGGAACCAGGCCTTCAAGCAAAGAAGATCTTAAGCATAATGGTAGTCCATCCATGATACACAAAATTGGGCTTCTGGTGTGTCAAAGTTCCCAAGGGACTCAGGGACCTCGGGCAATGCTCACACCAGAACCTTACTCAGAACAACAGTTTGTAAAAGATTGGAAGACCAACCCCATTGTGTCAGAGTTTGGAGGAGTCTCAAGGACCCTAGGCAGTGCTCACACTAGGGGTGGTAGGAACCTAGACAACTAAGAGTAGAAGTTTGAAAACAGTACATAAAGGGTAAGGGGACAATTTTGGAAAAAATAGTTTAATTTCAGGAGTAAATAGATTCAAACTATAGGACTGCAAACATAACCCCACCTAGAACAAACAAATGCCATATTCAGCACATGGCTTAAGCAGGTTGGTATTTGTTCAGACTAAATACTCATACCGGTATTTAAAGTAATCACAAAAGAGCAGGGACACTTGAATTACAGACATAATTGGCCACACATTAATTACATGCTTGCAATATTTAGTCATGCTTAGAACTGGGAACATACAACTGAATCAAACAAGGTTTCACATTACTGTGAATAACTCAGTTTAGCAATTATCATTAATTTGAATCATATAAGCATATATCAAGCATGCTGAGATTTAAAATGACTATCCAAATAAGCACATAGAACAGAGTAGGTTAACCGGAATTAAAGCATGCCAGTTAAATAAAGAGGAACCATATGGCAAACAGAAGCATATCGAGGTTTGAAATAAACTAATCACATAAACATATAGAACAAAACAAGATAACAGGAGTTAAGGCATACCGGTTAGGAAGAAAGTAAACAGGAATGTGATGGCAATTGGAATCCAGAGAGTCTAGCCTTGGCTTTCAGCCGGCTAAACAGTGCAGCAAATTAGAGTGATATAAAGAACTCAAGTTTATGAGAGAACATACAACTTTGAGAGATTTTTTGAATTGTAAAAGTTGCTCAATAAAGAAGTTGTAAAACACGTGTGTGTGTGTAAGAGTCTTAGTGTAAGTTTCTCAGTAAATAGGTAGGTGTTTGTGAAATCAGAACAATGAAAGGCTTTTATAGCATACAATAGAGTAAAACAAAATAAGGTATGAAATTAATTACACACAAATAAGGTATGAAAAATCAATTAATCAATCAATTAGGGTTAACACAAATAAATTAATAGGACAAAATCACGTAAGTATCACTTAAATCTAGGAAAATCCCCCACGGAATCAATCAACAAACAAGTTTAAGATTAAATAAGGTAAGCAGTAAGTCTAGAGGTCAATTATAAATCGGCCCTAATAATCGAAGAACAGAAATCAGGCCAGTAAGGGAAATAAAGAAAGTAGCACCAATTAGTAATCACACATAAGGAAAGAATAGGTAAAAATCCGATAAGAAAATATCAGTATTAAAGGAAAACACATTTTCAAACCCTAATTAGGCAAGTATATCAATTAACCACTTTAATTGACAGAGCTGAGGTAAACAGGCAAGAACAGTAAAATAAATGGCCAAATTAATTGAAACCCTAAGGCATAAAGATATTGAAATGAAACTCAAGCAAAATAAGTCAAAAAAGTAAATAAGAAAACCGGAGTTAAACATTTAAATGTTTTAAACACTTTTTGCAGAAATCCCTTAAAAATCAAAACCCTAGATTTTAGAGTAAAATAAAAATCGGTTAACAATAAGAGAAAAACAGAAAAGTTTTAAGGAAAAATACCAAAAAATACAAAATCACTTCAGATCTATAGAGATCTGAACAGATTCAAAAAGAAAATAGCTAGGTTTATGAAGATAAACAGAACAGAATCAAATCTGGTTTGAAACAGAGATTTGAAACCATAAAACACGAAAATAGTATTACTCACAAACATATGAGTGAATATAAACGAATTAGCCGAGAAAATGAGAGACCTTGAACCAATTTTGGGTTTGAGTCTCTTGAGATTCCTCAAGTAACATAAAAATCATAATACTAGTAGAGAGATGAGGCCGGATAAGGCCTGAAATTGAAGGAGAACCCCATGAATCAAGGAAATATCAGTGACGCCGGCGGGTTTTGGAAAATGGGGGTAGGGTTTAGGTTGGGGTGTAATTAAAAATGGAAGGTGAATCCTGGACCGTTGATCTTCTGAGATCAACGACCAAGATTAAATATGGTTGGGGCGGGTTATGCATATGAGTTATTGGGTTATAATAATTGGGTTTGGGTACTAGGTTATGGGTTGGTTTAATTGGGATGATAGTTGTTGGGCTGGGGTCCGAAAATTCAATTGAAAGAGGTTATATTTTAAATACCCACTTAATTTAATAAAATAATTTATAAAAATAGTTAATAAATGATGAAAAATGCTATTTATGTATGAAATGATTTAAAATAATCACTTAATATTATAAAATATAAAAAGTCATTTTCTTGTAAAATAAAGTAATTATGCACATATGGGCTATTATTGCAAAGTTATTGCAATTATAACCTAAAGATGTAAATGTAATTATGCATAAAATAATTAAAGCTTAATATAAATATAAAATGATAAAATTAAGCAATAAAATTATTATAAAATTATTTTTGATGCAATTAGTAATTATTTAGATAATAAAATGATGGAATAAATTAATTAAAAATCTTTTAAAATTACAGAAAATTATGAAAAAAAATACTAATTGATGCTCATACATTATTTTGAAAATATATATGCATTTTGAAAATATATATGAGAAAAATTGGGTATCAACAATAACTAATTTGTACTGTGAATAGAATAATTACAGAAAAGGAAACATTTATCTACAAATACGCGTGTATCCTGGAAGTATCCAATGCAAAATTGTGTTCTATTCTTTTCCTTTTGGGCTGCATTCTTCTTCTATTGGGCTGTATTGGTAAAATGTTGGGCCTGCTCAGGAAGTCCAAAACTTCTGTCCCGTTTTGCTTTTTTAATTTCAGACAAAACTAAATTAATTCGTTCCTTAAGCTTGTCAAAGTATTTTCCTCTTTCATTCGATACAACCAAAGCCCTAATTTTTCTTTCATCTTCCTTGGTTCTTTGTCGATTAGAAACATGAACATTATTGTCAACAGTAATTAAGATGTCTGGTTATTATTTTTTTTATTGGCTTCATCCCGAACGTCCCATTACTGAGGGAAAATCTGTTCGAAAAGAAATATTTATTAACTAATAAAAGCGACACTAGTATTTCGCGAGAGAAAAATGAATCTGTAGTAACTAACGAGGCAAAGTGTAAGATTCCCTCTTAAAAGCATGCAAGAATCAGAATCACAAAATGTAAGTTTGTTAGGTTTGACCTACAAATTGCTCAATAGGTTGGACTTTTTGTTGGTTTTTCCCTTTAAGTAGACCAATTGAGTCGAATTACTAAATTTATTAACCAACTAAATTCCAACGTATTCCCAATTTTCTCATTTTCAACTCTCCCCCCCCCCCCCCCCCCCCCCCCCCCCTCCAATTTTGGTTATTGTTTGATTAAATAATAATTTTGATCATACCATTAGGTGAATAATATGTACTCCAATAATTAAAGGCCAAATCATAAACAACTCTTTAAAGCGGTGCTAAATTTTTATTTAGACACCTCAACTGAAACCTTTACCTATTGACACTCCAATATGAGTAACTGCATGACCATCAAACACAATAGGCTGATTTGGCAAAAAACTACTGGTTCTGAACTTTAATTAGTCTGAAATTATACACATCTTGGAGCACTTTATATTTAACACATTTGAAGGACATTGCACTAATGACTATGCTTGATAATAACAATTAAAGTTTAGCATATGCAATCAAATACACTTCCCTTTACTTATGTCATACTTCATAAATATTTACAACAAAGACAATATGCTCATAACAATCCTAACCTCAAAAACCGATTAACTGTCATAATATGCACTCATGGCTTGAACACTCAATATCATAAAGAAGTCTAATAATAGTACTTATCCCTCGTGAAACCATGTGCCCTCACAACAATAACAAGAGACTAAGTTGAATCCACACATTCAAATCAAGTGCTCAAATATATTTTAAGGACTTACATATATCAAACAAAATCGCCCACTCTCACAAAGAAGTCACATGCATGCAAGTGGTATCATAGATTTGCCCATACTGTAAATCTCTATTAATGTAGGCTCGCTCGATCTAAAATCAGTTAGGACTTTTTATGGTTGTAATGTGGGCTAAATGACGGGTATGATATATTTAGGAATAATGACTCACCCTCCTAAGCACGTTAACACATCACATAATTAACTTTAAGTGCATATTTTTCAATCCCAACTTTAATTTCACAACTAAAAATTAACCCCAATAATGTTCCCTCTTTCTTTAAGCACTACTTTAATTTATACCCAACTAGCACGAACAAGATATTAATTTATTCATCTACTTATTTTTTCTTTTCTTTTCTTCTTTTTCCATTTTTTTTAATAATACTAGCTAGCGTTGTATCTCTTACAACACAAGTACACCTTCTTTTCCATTCATTTGTTTCACCCAATAACCACAAAATTTCCTCCTTATTTATCTTAGTGCTCATTTACAATTAAAGTGCTTTAGAAGGTACAAGGATCAAAACAATATTAATTAAGAAAAAAAAGGATATAGACTAGTAATGTGGATGTCAAATAAAAATCTATAGGCTCAAAATTATTAACTAGGGATAAATTTTATTTGTGATAAGCAATAAAGCTCAAAAACATTAAAGAAAGCCTAAAATTATTTTTCAAACCGAGTATCACCTAAAATTTTACTTTAACTCACATGCCAGGTAAGTCCTAGATTCAATTATTGTTACATGGAATACACAAAAATCTCAGCCCACATGGCACATGACTTATTAAGAATGGTCTCAATCCGACTCTCAAACTAATGCAAGTATTCACAAAGTCATAAGATATTAAGCATAAAGCACAAAGTGAATACAAGTCAAGAGAATGAGACATAGGCGTCATAAAACATGTTATCTAATTAAACACAGTATCATGAACAATTTTAATAAATGGAGAAGATTCTACACATGCCAAAGCCTAAATATGCTACTATCAAACAATTCAAGAGCACTTAGGTTCATCATTCTTCCATTTATTCCCTCAATTCTAATCTACTCTAAGAAAGAATAAAAATTACCCGGTTCAAGTTACATCCCATGAAAAAGAACCGATGCACAAAGAAAAACCACAGGGGATTATTATCTAAGAAAATAAAAAGGCACGATTTTGTGTTTTTCTATTTTTCAATTTCTTTTTTGATATTTTTTTGGTTAGACATGAATCCTCAAGAAAACTACCCAGGAAATCCATCATCGGAAAAATTCTAATATTTTAATAAAAAAGTTCTAATTTTCTGTATTTTATTTACAAAAAATTAAGTTACTAAAATACTACAGTACTAGCTCTACTAATTAAGATAACCAAAATAAGAATCTAAAACTAAAAACAAGGAATTAAGTTTTGATCAAAATTAATTGATAGTATTCAATTAGTGATCAAGAAAATCAAAAAATTAAGCGCCAGACTGAATAAATAAACTAATACGATAAACCAAAAAATCAAAATCAATATCTGAATAATAATAGTCATGAAAGAACCACAACCTTAGAACATGGAGTTTAGCTCCACATAGACATGGTAGTCAAAGAACAAAACATACAAAGAAACATAAAAATTACTAAGTTTGGTGGAAGAAAGATGAAACCAGACCTCCCCGGTGGCTCCGTGCGCTCTCTTCGCCCAAAGTTCTTCTAAAAAATGTCCAACCCCTTCTTAGACATGTTTAGGGAGTATTTATACGCTAGGATCGAAGTCTCCAAGTCCAAAACTGAGTATAAAATAATTTATTCGCGAATTGGGGGATCGGACCTTAAGCCAGAAGAGGCCTGGTTTGTAGCGCGCATAGACCAGGTCGGGCGAGGCCTGGGGTGAGGTTGAGCGTGCCTTAAGCCAGGAGGGGCAAGGCCTAGGGCAAGGTACCTTTGCCTTGCTCCGATTTTTTCTTTTTCGTGCTCTTTTCTTGTGTCTTCAACATCTTTTAGCGCAACTTTCATTCCTTTGTAAATTCTAATGATCGTACACATAAAAACAACTCAATTAAGCGCAAACACCACACAATTAATCATTAAAATACTGAAATGTGAGGCAAGTAATACACTAAAAATATACATTTATAGTGAATTATCACTCCACCACCACAACCACCATTGCCATCATTCTTCTTCAACAGCCACAATCCATGAGAGCTCATATTCGTTCAGAGTCTTGATGCCTTAGCTGATGAGAGCGCCAATACGGGTAATAACACTGTGGATTTTAACAAAGACGCTGTAATCAGTGGTAATGAACTAGAAGAAGATGATTTAAGCCTTCAACCATTGTGAAAAATAAAAATGATAGAAGGGAGTAATTGAGATGGAAGGTGCAATTAAGCACGCACTTATTTGAAATAATATTATTTGTAGCTCAAAATTGGAAATTAAATTCAACTTTTACAATTTGTTAGGAAAGTGGTTTAGTACTGCATATATATATCTTCAGGAAATTTGTCCACTTAGATTTCATATCTAATATTAAATCTTTCGCTCTATATATCACGGATTGCTATATAATGACTATCAAACTCTCAACAACGATATAGGTGAGGTGAGCCCCAGGATTTTTATAGAATTAAATGTAACACAATATATATGTTTACACATAGAAAATACAAGTTAAACCTTTGTTTCTCAAACACCTAAAAATTATTTTAAGGTTTCTACCCCAAAAATATGTGTTTCCCCCTTTTTCTCGGAGAAGCAAAAGGTATACAAATTTCTTAAGATAGATGACGTTATTTAATTAGATTTTTCACTAAAGTTTTATAATTTGGGTATTATCACTTTTAGCCCGCGCCAAAAATTACTTACATCTGGTAGCCGAAAAAGTGTATAAAATTTATATATTTTTTGTATATAACATACAAAAAATATACATATATACAAAAAATATACAAATTTTATATATTTTTTCAGCTATTATTTTTACAGCGGCTATACAGTGTCATTTTTCCTTTATAATTCAAAGGTAAAGAAGAAATTAGTACTTGACTTCCTAATACATTTATGATTTATTTAACTCATGGGACCGGTAAATGATATGCACTAGGTCACGGCAAAGGTCACCCGTTATGAAAAAGGCAGTCAAGGATTATAAATGGACGCAATTTGAATTTTAATTGGTAAGATTAGTGAATAATGAATACTAAATAATTATTATACCAATAAAAATAAGAGTAATTTGAAAAATAGAAAGTCTTAGCAACAACAAATTCGCTAATCAGAGACAACATGAGTAGTGTAATGAAATTTGTGATATGCCTTACCTTTATATTCCTAATATACATTATTTCTGTTCACTAAGTGTAAAAATCCAGGACAGGAGCATATATACATGGACATACAAGCAGAGGCGAACTCAAGATTTGAACATGACGGGCACTTCCATTGTCTGTTAATTATTTGATCTCAACTTTCAAATTTGTTTTTGCAAATACAACTGAAAGTTATAATCCAGTAGTCCAAGGGAGAAGAAGAAGAAGATGAAGGCGGTAGTTAATAAATTATTACTATTAAATTATGAGTTGTATGTATAAAATAATAATAAAAATATGGTAGGTAAAGTTTGGGTATTGACCGGAGCTAAAAATGGTGAAGATATCGACAGCGAATCACCTCTTATCACACGAAACCTACAACTCATATATGCATTTAACTTAATAGCGGAGCAATAAATTTTACTTAGAGATTCAAAATAATAATAAAAAATAATACGTGAAGAAGCTGATATATATAATCTTGTATATGAAGTATAATTTAACGACGAAGGAAGTTGATGAACCCGTCCAAATTAATCTTATATTTATATTCTTATGAAATTAGAATTAATAAAAAAATATTATTAATTCCTACTCTAAGTATTAAATATATTTCTACTCTAATAAGCAAGACGATTAAGTATATTACTACTCTGAGTACGAATTAATTTTCCGGTGTTCAAGCTCAAAAACTTACTCCATTCAATCCTGCGCCCGTAGCTCCGGCCAGACGTAAATCCCCAATTTTCAAGACTTCATAATTGAAAATATCCTTATGGAAATGACTTCTTCACTTTTGTCAACCAAAATGGGTCAACAGTCTATTGCCCCGTAGCCTTTTGCTTTAACTTTCATTTTCTACCGTGGAGAAAAGTCCAATTAATCATAGTTTATTAGTTTCTCCAAATTCCAATTCTTCTTATGGAGCAAAGTCCTTGAGAAACTTGTGGAGGCATCATTGGACGTAGGTCCTACGTCATTCAAGTAATTATACCCTTAGAAGAGAGTTCATCGGATTTTTTTCAAGAACTTCATTAATTAATTTGTTATATATTCTTCTTTTTTCACTTCAAACACGAGTCACGATTTTATTGCCACTATACGCAAAAAAAAGTTACCGAAGGAGGACTATGCCTTACCTTCGTATACATTTTAGAGCCTGTACTAGCAGGACTCAAGATTTATAAACATAAAAGTTCTCTAACTATGAACAAACTCGTTGACCCCAAAATAAAGTGGCAATAAAGTTGGGAGTTCAAGGTGGCTCGAACATAAGTATGCTTGGTCTCCTCTTCTTGACTCGAAATGAAGGCATTTACCATCTATCTGTGTTCAAAAGTCCTTTAATCTGACTAAGTAAACAGCAAAAAACTGTACATATGTACTGGTTTTCCTGATTGTGGCTTAGAGAGGCCATTCTATCTGCGACTTGGTTGGCCTCTCTAAAATAATAATTGGTGAAAATGCCTTGTCTATTAATGAGTTTCTTAATATCTTGGACTGCATCTTTGATTCTCCACGGAATGGTCCAGTTGTCAGAGATGCAATTTTGTAGTAACATTGAATCTGTTTCACCAATGACCAACTTTGAATCTTTTTTCTATACACCACTTGATCCCAAACAAGAAAGCACATGCCTCAGCCCAATTGCTTGTACCTTACCCCAGAGGAATGGAGTAGGCCATTATAAATTTGCCCAGATTGTCCCTCACTACACCTCCTCCTCCATATTCACCATTTTTGCATGAATCATCACTTTTAAGTTTCACGAACAAGATAGGTGGTTTAATAAATTTCACCACAGAGATATTGGTTTCCATTAAAGGTAGCTCCCAAACTCTACACAGGTTCTCCCACGAGTAATTGAACTCCAATTTTCTGAATTGAGCTTTGACAATTTATATAAAATTGAAGTTGATAGTGAGATAGATCTTGCAACTGATCGTCTCTCCATTTCATATTTAGAGCTGCATCTTGACCTCCATAATTCCCATATTACTATAGGTGGAAGAATCCTGCAAATATAGGCAGCCACAGAGTTAGCAGTACTATGATTCTAGTAGTTTACAAGCAAGTTTCTAAGTGGAACTCAACTGTATACAACGCCAAACTTGCCAGCATAGTAGTCCCATATGAGCTGCGCATATTGTCCACTGATGAACAAATGTTGAACAGACTCTTTGCAGGTTGCATATTTAAACCTGTACAACAACAACACTTAGAAACAATATTAGTGCCAAAATTTTAAATTCTATCATTAGTGGGAATTCTGTCATGGACAACTCTCCACGTAATGCAAGCCATTATAAAAGGTACATTTTTGTGCCAGATCATGCTATCAAATTGGGAGATCTGTTTCCTCTGTCTTAGTTTCTTCCAGGCAGAGGATATGGAGAAATTTCCATCTTGAGTTTCATTCCAGATTGGGATGTCATTCTCATCAGGATGAAGATTGTTTTGAAGTGCTGAAATTTGATCTTTCACATTATCAGGAGGCTGGATGTTTAAAGTGGACCAGTCCTAGAGACCATCATTTAGAACTTCATTGACCTTGATATTATCATGTGAAATAGCTCCTCTCTATATTGTGTAGAGGACCAAGCTTGGACAGTTGTCACACCAAAAGCTGATATTCTCCCTTTTCAAATACCATTGAATACAAGGCTCCAATTTACTCTTCAAATTACACATGGAAAAAGCGGCTCTCTAGGGTTGTATTGATTTGTTGAAAGGCCTGAAAGATCCCATTCCTCGAACGAAGTTTTTACAGGATCCCTTCTAACAATGCGATTGCACATTCCTCCAATGGAGCTTGATATGATGCTCATTGCCGAAGTATTTGGCTTTTATGAATTGGTACCATAGGGAATTACTGATTCTCAGGTTCCACCAGTATTTAGCCATGAAAGCCTGATTAATATCTTCAAGCCTTCTGAAGTTAGCTTCCTCCTCTTTATAAAGGAACACAAGTTAGACCAGGAGACCCAATGGTATCTTCCCCCCTTCTTCTTGGCCAGACCAGAAAAATCTGGCTATAAACTTCTCAATCATATCCAGTGACCTTTTAGGAGGAGCCAGAGTGTGAATATTGATGGCTAAAAGAACATGTCTAATAAGGACAACCCTGCCCCCACTATACAAAAATTTTAGATGCCAACCTCTAACTCTATTGATGGTTTTGGTAACCATATCCCGCAAATATAGAAATCGTCTTTCTCCCATAGTAGATTGGGCAACCTACATACCTCATGCGGAGTTTATCAAACCTCGTACCAAGAATCCTTTCCACTCTTCTGTTAGTGCTCTGAGGGGTATTCTCAGCCATAGAGTAACAACTTTTGTTCTTGTTTATTAGTTGGCCAGAAACAGATTCATAAGTGTTGATACCCAATTTTTCCTCAAACTATTCAAAATTTGTATATGTGCCTTCAAATCACTTTTTATAATAACTTGTATTTTATCATAATTTTTCATATTTTATTAATTTCTTTTCCAATTTATTCAGTATTTTAAATTCAATAATTATTCATAAATTATATTACAAATAATTTCAAAATATTTCTCAACTCAATAAATCTTTTTAATCCTATTAGGATTTAATTATTTCATAAATTAGCCAATTTGGCACTATTTAATTATAATTACAGTAATTTTATAATTATAGCCTAATTGTACATTTATACCATTTTAAATCACTAATTAGTCGTTTTATATTTCAATATTAGCTAATTACCTTAATTTTATTTATTTTGCCTGAATTTCATTTTTTATATTTATATAATTATTAGCTATTTTTAATTAGTTATTAATCTATTTTAGTGGGTATTTAACAAGTAGCCATTTTAATTTTAATTTCAGCCTAATTCAATTTAACCCCCAACCCAATTAAAACCAGCCCAATACCCAGGCCCAACCTCTAAGCCTACCCGACCCAATTCCCTTTTTAATCTGGACCAACGGACCAGATTAATCCTTACCTTATTAGTCCTAGACGACTACCCCCATTCCTCTCATTCACCCCCCATTCGTAACTCAACCGTCTCTCTCTCCCTCTCTTAGACTCTCTCTAGAACCTTCCCCCTCTTTTTTTTGAGCTCTGTCTCTCCTTCTCTGGCCAACCCCCTTGCCGGAAACTATAGGGTTCTCACCTCTCCTCGACCCTATGGCCCTACTTTCATGTCTGTGTCACCGATGGAGGATTTCAAGCGATCCTGAGGCAATACACTCCCATCTCCGGTCTCATGCCATATTTTTCGGCCTTCTATGGCCGTTCGAGTAAGTTCCTTGCATTTTTCGGCCAAACGCCGGTAATATCTAAGTCTTTTTCTCCTTTTTGGGTTTCCTCTGAAACCCTAGCTTTCATCGTCCGATCTTTTTAGATCTGTGACGGATCTATGTCTCTTTCAAGGTTTTCACCTATTTTATTTTAAAACCCTTTTTTTTCAAACGATTCTTCATTTTAAGAACTAGGGTTTCTAAAAAAAGGGAAAAACGCTTTGTCTTCCTATTTTAGTACTAATCTATGATTTTCAATATGTGTTTTAAATGTGTTTGCTTAAGTCTACTCTTTTACCCTAATTATTCTTATGAAACCCCAATTTTTTAGGGTTTATGTTCGTATTATTTGCTATGTTTGCTTATCTGCATGTTCTTCTGGATTTTCTCTGAGTTCTATGCTTCTCGCTTTGATTTTGTTGTTAGGGTTTCGACCTTCTACTGTTTCTATGATTTTCTGCTTAGAGTTTCTCTGATTTTCGTGCCTATTTGTGTTTAATAAGTCTGATTATTCATTGTTTACCTAATACTCGGATGATTCCGTGCATCTCTTCGAATTTATGATTTTGTATATGTTCTCCTTAGAGATTCTTTACTGATTTTTTAATTACTTCCTTATTCATGAGATGTTTTCCTTAATTAGCACTGATTCCATGTGATTTTTAGTCTCATCCGTGATTCTTTGACTGAATTTTTAGAACTAAATTATATTCTACTTTATTTATGTGCATAAAATAATTTTCAAATAGTCAATATATATTTTCCTTACTTGAAATATTATGTATTTGGTCCTTATTATATGTTACATTCTTTTACTGCTCCCATTGGGGTAAAATCAATTTATAGTTGATTCCTTTCCCTTATTTAACTCTAATTGTGTCTGTTTGAATAATTAGGGAGTCCGGTCCTTAATTGATTCTGACTTGGGTATTCTCCCTATAATTGTTCTCAATTATTGCTTGTTACCTTATTTCTTTACTCGTTTTCAAAACTATAAATACTCTACTCTCTTTAGCAAAAAGGACACACACACACAAGCATACTCATTGCTCTCTCTTACTTTCCTACACATTCTCTCTTGCTTCTCTTATTGATTACTGACTACTCAGTCGGCTGAAAGCCAAGACTGGGTAACTTGCTGCTCTACTGTTCTATTGCTCTAATACATTGATGCTCTATTGCTCTGCACACTACTGTCCTATTGCTCTACTTCCCTGCACACTACTGTTCTATTTTCTCACTCTAGACTGGTATGTCTTCTATTTGATTTACAACATCCAAAACAACATGTTTTTATTCGTATTGCACTTTCTCTTATTTATTTTATGCTTTTACTTATGGTTCTGTTGTTTACCTTGCTATTAGCATGCCTCTTTGCTAGTTCATTGATGTGATTACCCTTCCCTTATTTCAGCATGTCTACTGTTTCTCCTACTTGTTTAATACAATTCTGCCTTACTCCCTAACCCCAGTACATTATCAGCATGTATTCATGATCCCCCTAGCTAATAAGTAATTCTGAACCCTTTCCCTGGACTTAATGTGTGAACCCATTTGGTATCCCTCAATCTAATGCTGTTAAGCTCTTGGCATGAACATTTTGTGATAGAATGTGTTGTGATTGTTTAAGTCCTGTAATACTTTCTCTGATGTCTACCAGTGTGCAAAATGTGCTTTCACATGTGAACTACTTGTCCCCAATTCCCCTTTCCCATGTTCATGTTTATGTGTGCTATTCTGATTCTGAGATTGTCCTACTCACCTTCTTTCAAACTGGTTTTCACCAAAGCAAACTCTTATGTCACTCTCCAAAACCATTTTCAATCTATTTTTCAATTCAACTCTTTTCTAAACTATATCAAGCACTCTCACATACTCTTATAAGTCTAGGTTCTGCCCCCTTAATGTATGACTGCTTAGGGACCCTTATGAGCTCCCTCTGAACTCTGACACATTAAGGCTGACTCTTCCAAACTACACTTACTCAATTCTGGTTGTGAATCTGGGTGTGAGCATTGCCCGGGATCCCTTGAGATCCTTAGAGAACTTTGACACACGTAGATCATGTGAAAGGTTGTGAATCAATGACATTGAGGCATTCTGGAGATTTTGGGCCTATCAGTAGGCTCCCTATCGTATAACTTCTTATTTTCTTATTTCAATTATGTAATTGTGCCCAATGGTCTGTAATAATTATTTGTAAACAACTTTGGGGCCGAATAGTGAAAAGGGAAAGGAAATACGTATGCTATAGTTATTAAAGGGTAGATACCATGCTTCTAGGTTTACATTCCCTACCTGTGCACTAGAACTCATGTTTAGGACTAATCATGCATTAGATATCCTGCTCCTTAGGTCCCATGTTTATTGCTTTAGCATCTCATTTGGTATCATCGTTTGTCACTTAGAAAATCATGCTCTAGGATTAAACGTTAATATAAAACTGCTATTCATGTAAACCAGGTCTAATATTGCTGTAATATTGTGGTATACTTAGAATTCCTGCCTAGGATAACAACGCGCTAATAAACAGTTCACTCTCATATTCTGAAAGCATGTTCAATACTTTAACTTTATGCATTTAGCAAATTCTACCTAGGAATTCTGCACACAACCCATTCTGCATCTCCATATGTGCATATTAGATATCATGTTTTAGGACTCATTCTCCGCCTAATTACCAATGCATGAAAAAGGAACAAAACCTATTTTACCATGTCTCTAAACAACGTGATAATTCTGCATTTGATGCAACACCTAAGTACAACATGTTTAGGCAAAACAACTCAAACAGTTTCTTTAATAATCTGTGTAATTACTGAGCATTGTCCTACGCCTAGGCAAGCCTTAGGTAATTAAAGTTGTTAAAACTGGACATATGTTTATTTATGTATGCTGCTTAATTATCAACAAGATAAAAATCAGTAAGAAAAACAGATTAAGACTTCCTCTCTGAGTTATGAAATCAAATATTTCTCTTTGTTATTTTAAAATCACCTAGATACAATGTTTTAGGATCCTGAATTTAAAGCTAAGACCTTAACTGTGTTTGAGTCATGCTGCTTATTTGCGTTATCTGTGGAGGTACCTGAGCCTTTATCTGTTTATATGTGTATCCCTCCAATTGCAGTCCTATATATTCTTGTTTGTCGCTTAGTATTTTGCCTTTAAACCTGAGGGTCTGCCTAGAACCTCCCTCATAGGATATGAGTCCTAATTTCCTCCGGTACTAATAGGAAGGGACGGGTAACAACATGCAATAGAGTTCGTGACCCACACGCACTTTAGTTACCTTCACGGGGTGGGAAAGGGTAGAATATGGATATGATGACCGGTGTGCTAATACCACGCGTAGACCCTCTCTGAGGAGTGACATATCGGGTATTGCATTGATGTGATCCATTTAACAAACAAACCTAGGATGCCCCTATCCCATATGCATGTTTAGACTATAATCCTTTTCAAATTTTACTTAGTCATATTTTCAAACTCAGTAACACATGTGTGCTTAGACTTCGAATATTTCAAAACCATCTACTATTTTAAACATTAATTTCTTACTTGCTACTTGTACAAATTCACAAAGTTGTTTGGCCGGGAACCACAGTTGTGGATTCTGAGGGGTGCCTAACACCTTCCCCTTAGGATAATTTCAAGCCCTTACCCTATCTCTGGTTATCAAACTTGTTTGTAAATGAACCCCCAATAGGTGCCCTAACGCACCTTAACTCATTAGGTGACGACTCTTCAAAACTTGCAAAACCCTTTCCCAAAAGTAACGAGTTGTCCCAACATGTCAAAAACCTCTGAACGATCCGAAAGGAGAGGAAAAAGAGGGCGCGACAATAAGTATTTAGAATATTAAGTAAGCTGGAGGGAGTACTTCTCACCACTAGTGAAGAGGATAGTATCATCAGCAAAGGCCGGATGGTTGACTTGAGGGCCTTGTCTCTTCATGTAGAACTATGAAATCTCTTATTGTTTTGGAGTGAATTGAGCATCTGAGATAATAATTCAGCACTGAGGACAAAAAGAAAAGGATAAAGAGGGTCACCTTGTCTAAGACCTCTGCTGGATTTAAAGAAGCCATGTCTGCTACCATTGACTATCAGAGAGTACCAGTTATTAGAAATGAACCTATATATAAGATTAATACATTCCTCAACAAAACCCAGATGTCTTAACATGAAGCATAGATATGGCCAAGAGACTCTATCATATGCTTTAGCCTTGTCAAGTTTAACAACAACATTGCCACCTGTCATATGTTTCTTAATATCATAAACAATTTCCTGATCCAGAAGAATGTTTTCAGTGATGGCTCTACCTTTCACAAAGCCACTTTGGTTAGTAGAGATGATTTTAGGCAAGAGGGAGAAAATTCTAACATTGATAACCTTGGCAATGATTTTTCCAGTAACATTACATAGACTAATTGGTCTAATATCTGAGAAACTTTGGGGGGAATCAACTTTTGGGAGCATCACCAAGCAAGTATGAGAGAAGAATCTAGGTAAGATAGCCCCATGGAAGAAAGCTACCACTGCTCTATAAACATCATTTCCAACTACAAACCAATAATTTTGATAGAATCTTCCACTAAGGCCATCAGGGTCTGGTGCACTATCAGGATCAATAGAGAAGACACTGTCTTTAGCTTCTTGAGTCGAGGGAGTGGACAATAGGAAGTTGTTATCATCATCATTGATGACCTTTCTAATAATATTCAAAGCTTGAAGATCTTCAGAGATGTTATCCTCGCTAAAAAGATCTTGAAAAAACCTTACTCCAACATCATCTATCTCAGAAGTACCCTCCACCCAATTACCATTACCATCTTTGATCTTCATGATGGACAAATTTTTCCATCTCAAATGGCACCATGAAAGAAGGCAGTGTTTCCATCACCTTCAGATAACCACTTAACTCTGGCTTTTTGTCTAAGCACACTATCTTGCAATTTCAGGAACCTGGTGAATTCTGTTTTAGCTTTGGACAACTTGAGCCTGTTGCTTTGTTTGTTGTCATCAAGGTAGAATTTTTTCAGTCTTCTAATCTCCACTTTCAATTTTTTAGGTTCCTCATAAATATCCCCAAAGGCAGTTCTAGACCAAGGGCTTAATGCACTACATACTCTCTTGATTTTTTGATGCAAATTGTAAAGAGGATTTCCATTGTCTTCTCCAAGCCAGGCCTGTTGAATCACATTAAGGTACTCCTCATGCTCCACCTAGAAATTCGGAAACTTGAAATACCTAACATGCTAAGAAGGGAAAAAACCACAAGCAATCAATATTCAAAGGGACATTTCTGATCAATAAATTACAACCCGAGATATAGTAAACGAGTTTGAATTCCATTAGTCCGGCGGTTACTAATGTCCAATTGAACTTTTTCCGTTTCTAGTTAACTATGCAATTTTTTTAATAGAAAAGAGTATCTTAATTTGTTAGACAGGAAAGTTTTTGTAGTTATTTTGATGAATATGTACAATAGAATTTAGAATGTGAATGAAATACCACAACTATGGTTTAAAAGCTGTTAATTTGAGTACTGCCTAGAATTTATCTAAGTTCTTGGTTCTTTACTTAATGTCTTTAAGTGCAGTGAAAACTAAAGTACGAATAAGTAAAGGACATATGATTTAACGTGAAAAATCACTCGAATCAAAAGATACAAAAATCACTATTTACCTCGTAGGAGTTAACTCTAATTTCCACTAGAACAAATGAGCGAAAAATATTTAGATTACAACTTTTTCAATCTAAAATTCCATACTCTAATAGTTCCACGACTGTCTCACACTTGCAAATTACTCTAACTTATAAATGTAAAAGTGAAACAATTAAGATAATTGTACTATTCAATGGAAGATAATTATCGTACCGTCATATCATTGTGATTCCTGTAACGATCTGATCAGTCATTATACTTTCTAGAATCCCGTTTTCCTATTTAAGACTTCTCTTATGTAATTTTTCTATTTTATGACTTGCGGGGGTGATTGGTTTGGTTTTGGAGTAGTTCAGATTGAATTTGGATCACTTAGTTCTGTAATAATGGTCTAAGGTGGCCCAATTTGAATTATGTCAATACTTTGAGTAAACGACCTTTGAATCGGGATATAAAGGTTCTAATAGGTTTGTAAAGTGATTTTAGACTTTGGTGTATGTTCGGATCGAGTTTCGGGTGGGCTGGGAGCGTTTTGGCACTTATTGTTGGAAGTGGGCATTTTGAAGGCTTGAGAGTTTTCTAAGTTTGACTTGGGGTGGAACTTGGTGTTATCGGATTCCGTTTGGCATTCTGAGCCTAAGGATAGGTTCATTTGTCATATTGGACTTGTGTGTGAAGTTTGATTTCATTCCGATTTGTCTAAGTATGATTCACCGCGTTCGGAGTTAGTTGGAAAAAGTTTGAAGTTAATAAGTTAATTAGTTTGGTTTGGGGTACGACTCTTGGTGGCGATAATAATTTTATGTGTTTCCAGATCTCAAGTTGGTCCAGGTTATGTTTATGGGCTTGTCGGTATAATGAACGGGGTCCCAGATGATTTGGGTAAGTTTCGAACCACCGGAGCAATGTTGAAGTTGGCAGATTTGTGCTAGTGTTGGTGTGCTTCACAATCACGAAGGAGCATCCGCGATCGCCAAGAAGGAATTTAGAGGAGCAGCTGTTGCTCTTCGAGAGCGTGAAGCTGGCCACGCAAACGTGGTTGAGTGCCTGACTCCTATTCACGAAAGTGGAGGAGCCTACACGAATGCGAAGAAGGAAGAGGAAGGGAAGGGTTGATAGGCTTTGGTTTTCGCGAACGTGGCAGTGGGTCCGCGAACGCGAAGATTTGGTGGGAGAGTTCTTCATGAACGCGATAAGGTATTGGGGAATGAAAAAGAAGGACTTCTTGGCAGGGGCAGCGTTGGCCTTCGTGATCACGAGGGTGCTTCCGCGATCGCAAAGAGGAAGGACTTGGGCAGAATATAAGTTTTATTTTGGATTTAGGATCATTTCATCACATTTTCTCTTGGCTTGGGAGATTTGGAAGCTTTTTAAAGGGCCATTTTCATCAAGTGTCACTTGGTAAGTGATTCCTACTCATTGTAAGCTAAATACATGAATTATATTGGTATTTTAACATAAAAATTAGTAGAATTTTGAGGTTTTGGGTGAAAAACTTAGGATCGGTAAAAATAAAATTTGACCACAAAATTGGTTATGGAATTGAAAATAACTTATACATTTGAGTTCGTGATGCCATGAGTAGTATTTATCTTTGAAAATTTTCGAAATTCGAGTACGTGGGATCTGAGTTGACTTTTATTGGTCTTTAGTATAAGGTTGAGAATTGATTATAATGGTTAATTTATGAGTTATTGTGTATATTTTGATTGGTTTGCACGTTCCTTTGGCTAGTTTTGAGTTGCTCAGCATCGATTGGAGGTGTTAGTGAAGTGTTGGAGTCTAATAGTGAACTTGGAAGCAAGATAAGTCTCTTGTCTAATTTTGTAAGAGGAAAATTATCCTCGTAGGTATTCTAGTTATTATGGGCTACGTGTTATGGGTTCTATGTACGTACGAGGTGACGAGTGTCCGTACGTAAGCTAAATTCTTGGTTATGTAGGGTTAAACTTAGATCTACACCATGTCTTAACTGTACTACTTGAATTGATCTTGCCTGTTTGATTACTTGAATTTATAACTGAGCTTGAGACTAGAATTTATGTATTTGACCGAGCTTCTTAGCTTTAATTTTGGTGGGATATTTGATTTTCGGTAAAAATTATACTTTCTTTTGCATTCATATCCTCGTGTTGTGTTTATGTGATTGGTAGTTTCGTATTTTCTTGACTCACACGTATCTTTGAAAGTGAGGCTAGCAGCCCGATGAAAGTTCCTTTTTCCTATGGGATCGGGCTATTTTCCCTGAGAGTGTTATGAAATATTATTATGGGAGTAGGCCGTTCGCCTCTTAGTTTTATGAGATGCATCTATGGATCGGGTAGTACGATGTCTGCCGTATTATATAACAATACATTTATGGGATCAGACCGTTCACCTCGGAAGAATTGTACGTAATATTCGGTAGGGAGTTAGAGTACATGTGAGCTTTTCCTGACTTGAATTTGACATTTTATTTGATACTGGTTATCTTTGTTTCGTTCGAGGCCGTATATAGTATTTGATGATTTCATAGCTATTCTTATGTTGAAAATCATGTTATTTATAATTATCTATTGCGTTGCTACTTGTTATGATTTATACCTGTCTACTTTTATATATGTTATTATTAGACCACTAGTAAGTGTCGATATCAACCTCTCGTCACTACTTCTTCGAGGTTAGACTAGATACTTACTGGATACGCGTTGATTTACGTATTCATACTACACTCTACACTAATCGTGCAGGTACTAAAGACAGGTACGTCAGATGGTCACTCAAGCGCGCAGTCGTATCAGTCGGAGACTTAGTGATGAGCTGCTTCCCATGCTTCGACCCGCAATACCCATAGTCTCCTCCCCCCTATATTTATTG
The DNA here is from genome assembly GCA_005239525.1 of Nicotiana knightiana. Classification (NCBI taxonomy): domain Eukaryota; kingdom Viridiplantae; phylum Streptophyta; class Magnoliopsida; order Solanales; family Solanaceae; genus Nicotiana; species Nicotiana knightiana. Next base: position 25,310 of record ML388528.1, read on the forward strand.
TATTCTATTTAGTTTCACTTCAGACAATAGTTGTAGTGGTTTGTGTATCCTATTAGTTTCTCGTGCCCTTATAACACTAGATTTTGGAAATTTTTAGTAGATGTTCATAGTTGTACATGATATTTATATCATTTCGCTTTATGATTTGTTAATATCTCATGACTTAATAAGAATGAAAGTATTTTATCATGATTTCTAAATATATCTCCGCTTTATTATTGTAATTCTCAATTTTAAAGAGTTTTATGAACGATTGTTTGTGTCAATGGTTTATCGTTGACTTGCCTAACGGCAACGTTGTGCGCTATCACGGTCTATGATGGGAATTGAGTCGTGACAGCTTGGTTCCAGTTTGTTTGGTGGGAATAAGAGGACCTCGATTGACTACGGTCCAACCTTCAGTCTTCAACTATTAGGAAATCCTCCATCCTTACCTTCCAACAGCTGTAGTATCGGCCATTGAACAGTGGTGGCCTAGTGGTAGACTGTCCTTCATTAGTTCGGGTGGTGCATTTATCTTTCAGGATCTCTCAAGGTGTTAGCTTGACCTAGGAGAACCTGCTCCGGTACCAATTATTAGTTTGAGTGCTTCCTAGAATTTGCCTATGTTATTGGTTCTTTACTTATTACTTTAAGTGCAGTGAAAACTAAAGTACGAATAAGTAAACGACACAAGATTTACCGTGGAAAATTATCTGACTCAAAAAATGCGAAAATCACAACCTACCTCGTAAGGATTAATTCTAAACTCCACTAGAATAAATAAGCATAAAAAATATTCAAATTACAACTCTTGAAATCTAAACCTAAAACAACTTCATACTCTAACAGTCCTATGATTATCTCACACTTGCAAGCCACTCTAACTTGTAAATGTTAAAGTAAAACAACTAAGACTACTATACTATTCAGCAGAAGATAAAATTACTACTCAATAGCCTAATGTTAATGAACTACACTGGCTCAAGTTACATGTGTAACTGCAATATTATTCTTCACATACTTGCTGAGTGAATTGGGATTAAGCACTTCAAGAGTAATGCATTAGAAAATGATTGTTCATAGTATTGCACGAGCTCTCAATTTATATGTGAAATATATTCTTTCAAGACAAAGGAAAAGAAAATACTCACACGTTAGTTAATCAAATGAATCTGGTAACCAAGATTTTTGGAGTCCTAAATATGTAAGGACTCTAATTCTGGTTGAGGATCTTTTCAAAATTTACATTCTACCTGATGCCCCTGATATCATAAAAGATATTAGCATAATATTCTTAAATACCTCCGTTAATCAGAATATATATATATATATAGTGAAGATCTTCTAAAATATTGCACAACAATACTTTTATTCTTTTATTGATAGTTTACAGCCGAAAGGAATCATCCACTCGACCTGTTAGCACATGTGCAATGCACATGTTGTTAATTATTAAAACACATATAACTTAACAAAAGCATATTGAAAATTTTTTAGTACCAAAGGTTATACTGTTAAGCGCATGAAAAAAATCAAATAATTAGTCAAAAAAGTAATCACTATATTGCAATGCCTCGCTCTGAAAAACTATAAGACCGGCAATGTTATATAATAGTGAATGTTTGGCAATTACAATCTACCACATCAATATGATGAGCGTCACAGATATGCGAATGATAAGATGGATGTAGCGGCCATTCAAAAATAGATAAGATTAAAAATGATCACATTTGTCAAAAGGTGCAAGTAGCATGTATTGAGGATAAAATAAGAATATGTCACTTGAGATACTTTGTTCATGTTCCGTATCGGCTTATACATGAACCGCTCCGTACGTAAACCTATGGTGAGTGAAGGTGTTAAAAAGATCGGGATAGGTCTAAAATCACATGGAAGGAAGTTATCTCGAAAGACCTACAAATTTTTAGAATTAATACAGACTTAGCTAAAGATAGGAATAATGGAAGAAAAAGATCCATATCTATAACTTATTTTTTATTTATTTAGTATGATGATGATATTAGTTGAATTTAAATAATAAAAAAGGGCTATATATATTCCTTTACTATCAAATATTAGTTATTTATATCCCCGTTATACAATTCGACGTTTCTTACCCCAGTCGTTAGCCTTTTTAACAAATCTACCTCTTCCATTAACGGACCCAATCGGTGCGTACACGTGGCATATCTTTAGATCCCCAGAACCAACTTCTTTTCCCAACCCAAGATCCATACCCGAAAACCATACTATGAGGGCTTCAGATTCAGTAGGCAGAGCTGGGATTGCTCCTTTCTTTGTTGTTGTGATGGCTCTACATTCACAGGCAAACCTTAGTACTTCCTTCAACCTTGCTTCATCCTACATTATTTGGTTATATAAGATCTTAATTTGGGGTTAAGAAATTATAAAGTGTACTACCGATTAATTTAATTATTACCTCTAGAATGGATTGGTCGTCGACAATCTTAGTTACAAGGGCACCAACAACAGTCGTCACGTGGAATGCCTCAATGCCGCCATGGCAATTCTACATCCCAAAGATACGTTGGATTAGATTATTAGTAACGCATTAAAACTTATCTCTAGAAATTTATTTTATTTAGAGAAATTTTTTCTATATACGTATAGACGTATTGTGAAAGGTACAAATAACTAACCAATTGCCCTAAGTATGACCTACTAAAAAGATGGAGTCTAAACCCTAATTTTTGAGAAGAAAAGAAGATGACTTCTTATTCAATATAGGTTTAGTACATTTTCAGGTATGGATCTTGGGTTGGAAAAACAAAAATGGGCCTGGGGTTCTAAGAATATGCCACAATATGTCTGCATGGGAGGGGTATATTTTTTAAAAAGACTAACGACAGGGATAAGAAACGTCTAATAGTATAAAATAACTAATACTATCCGATAGTAGAAGGACATATATAGCCCTTTTCCGTTTAAACAAAGCAGTACTCAAGTTAATTGTGATTGAGGCATAGTTACGTTTTTATTATTGTTGCATTGCAATGCCTCCATCGTTGCCCCGATCTTTTGGGCAATATATATTTTCTTAACATCTGATAATTCAATTGGAAAATATGTTTTGCTTGCAATCGTTGTTGAGTACCGATTGAGGCACATCACAATGAGGGGCGGAACCCCCTTCGCCGAAAAATTATAATGTATATATAAGGCAAAATCTATTTTTTACCTCTATATATTAAGTTTTGAACCCTCTTAACACAATTCAGAAGTGTAGTTTAGTGGTCAAGGGGGTTCAAAACCTTGATAAGGTCATAAATTCAATTCCCACTAGCTACAAATTTTTTTTTTGAACCCCCTTCGTGAAGATCCTGCCTCCGCCGCTGATCACTATATACTATATCACTCCGGCAAGAATGGTAACTAAAGCAAATTACAATATTAGAAAGAGGTAAATGATAATTTATGACCCTATCTTCATCAAAATCTGTCATTATTTCCTTGTAGTTCAGATCATCAGGAAAAATACTTCAGATTTTTCTTTTTTGGTGGATTCATCTCCTTTTCTATTTTTCTTGGTGAATTGATTTTTGTTCTTTTCTTGTGAGTTCTTTAATTAAATGGTCACTTAACTATCAGAAATTATCTAATAAAGTTATTTTTCTTTCGTTTGTAACAAAAAAGTCACTTAGTTGTGCCTATAGTACTCAGAAGGTCATTCAACCAGATTTCTCAAACTTTTAATTGTCAAATACCCATTTTACACTCTAAATTATCAACTTTTATCATCCTCTTTTATATATATATATATATATATATATATATATATGTTTTCTCTTTTTAATCAACATTATGGACTTACCTATAGAACAAATAAATTTTGTTTATAGAATAAAAAATTAGTTTTCTAGCATATATAATATCGGAATAATAATATAATGAGCATAATTTTTAAGAATATATAATACAAATTATAAAAATATCTTTATTTTAAATAATTAATTTTTATAGTATGTGCTAGAATATATATTTTAAAACTTTTATTTTCTTTCATTCTCAATTGATAAATAAATTTTTGAGTTTTGGTTGTTAATGTCAAAATTATTATTCCGAACAATTTGTTCTAATTAATTTTCTTACTATGCTCACTATTTAATTATTCTAGCATTATATATGTTTAAATGTTATTTTTATTTTTTAATTTATAAATAAATTTATTTACTCTATATGTAAGTCCTTAATATAAATTATAAAGAGAAGAAAATTATAATACTGAAAGCCTAAAAAATAAAAAGAAGACAAAAGTTGATAATTTAGAGGGTAAAATAGGTATTTGGCAATCAAAAGTTTGAAAAATTTAATTGAGCGACCCTCTGAGTGCTATAGTCATAATTAAGTGAATTTGTTGTTGCAGATGAAAGAAAATGACTTTAGTAGATAATTTTGGATATAGTTAAAGCCTCTTTTCTTTCTTTTGTCTCTTGTCAAATTCATTGATAAGAGATACATTTGACTATTCAAGTTTCTTTTTTCAGTTATACAATAACGCATAGATGAAATAAATGAAAAAAAGAGTGGAAACTTATTATATAAAAGGAGTAGACAACTTTGCCAAAAGTGTATGGGAGAAATAATAACACTACAAAAAAAAACTGGAATTAGCTAGTAACGCCGTCGCTAATCTGTCGCTAAAACGCTTGTAGCTAGCAGAATTTTTGGATAATCCATTGCTAATTCGCCGCTAAATGAGATTAGCAACGGATTTTTCTGTATAACTATCGAATTTTTCCGTCTCTAAAATCTGATATTTTAGTAGTGTATATAAATGAAGGTTAAATATGAAACTTTCAAATTTAGGAGAGGTAGCCACTGCCCAGTCAAAATGTGTTCGACTCTTAAAAGCTAATAGAACAAAGTTGTCACTAGTTGCAAATTTTTTTTTCTTTCAAGATATGGGTATGGGTTGGTATTCGGTGTATTGTTTAGTCTTGCCTATATTTAGTATGAATATTTCAATGTTCAAAGAAAAAAAAGCTAGTAAAAGAATCAATGAGACGCTACTACCCTAAATATCCTTTTGTTATGACACACTATTCAACATTGGCACGAGTTAGACCCCTCCTCCTTATTTTTCTTTTTTTCTTTTTTTATATTTATTCAATCGCGTTTAATTATTGTAAATCTATTTGATATATCTGCTTTGGGTATACTTCAACAATTATACTTATGTTAAGGTTTTAGTTACGGATTCAACTCCAACTAGCATCGTGTATAGGTTTTTGCCGGGCATTTGTATCTATACCCATTTTTTGGGTCACGTTTTAACGTATATCTGCTTTGCAAAACAAATTGCAAGCGTACTCACTTTTCGCCTAAACTTCAGGCATACGGGCCTGAAGTAGAAAATGCAATCACGCAAACTTCAGCATTCTAGTAGACGATTGAACTTAAGCATTCTACTAGCTGAAGTTTTGTTCTATATTTGTTGAACTTCAGCATGTTTTAGCTAAAGTTTTGTCCTGGATTCAATAGTTTTGTCGTAAAGCTTTTTCAAAAACTTCAGCAGAAGATGCTGAAGTTATTTAGTTCATTTGTAAAAACTTCAGCACTAAATAAGCTGAAGTTTTGTCCTGGATTCATTAGTTTTGTCATAAAAGCTTTTTCAAAAACTTCAGCAGATGTTGAAGTTATTTAGTTCATTCGTAAAAACTTCAGCACTAAAGAAGTTGAAGTTTTGTCGTGGATTCATTAGTTTTGTCATAAAAGCTATTTCAAAAACTTCAGCAGATGCTGAAATTATTTAGTTCATTTGTAAAAACTTCAGCACTAAATAAGTTGAAGTTTTGCACAGTAGCAGGAAGAAGGAGACGCTTGAAGTTGTCAAAATTAGGGTATAGATTAAATAATTTTAAAAATATGAATATAGGTTAAATGGGGGGACCAAATAGGACGCCCCGTACAATTTTTACATTTTTGCTCATTATTGACTATTAGTACGCCGTAGATCGCAACAAATTTTTTCAGTTATTAATTGTCACTTAGTTTATTTCTCTTTAATTGATATTATTGTCTAGTACGTTTTTATTATAACAACTAATAATGTCTCTCCCTATTTCATAAAAGAAAAGAAAAAGAAATACTACGTGAGCTGGTTGGAGGGTCCATTGTAAGCGAGTGAATGAGAATAATAAAGACATTCTTATCTTTAGCGTGTGTTTGGGGTGCTTCCAAAGAAAATATCACAGGTCCACCACCGGTCAATTGTCCATTAATATTAAATATTAATTCCACTTAATTAGATTTAAGTACGTAAAAGTATTGTACCGGCCATGGGATGTATGAATAGATTAGGAAATAATCGAAACATTTATGCACATTGTGGAGGTGAATTTGAATATTTCTAGTTTCTAGAAAAAAAAAAAAATGAGAAAGAGGGTAAGTTTAATTCAAATTAAAAAGCACACGAGACAAATAAAGTACTACTCTCTCCGTTCCAATTTATGTGAGTCTGTTTGACTGAGTACAGAGTTTAAGAAAAAATGAAGACTTTTAGAATTTGTGGCACTAAACAAGTCAAAAAGGGGTCCAGAGTATTTGTGTGGTTATAAAACCTTCTCATTAAGGATAGATTTGTTTAAGCTAAATTATTACCAAATTTGGAAATAGGTCATTATTTTTGGAACGTACCAAAAAAGAAATAGGTTCACATAAATTGGAACACAGAGTACTTAATTATTGACATATATTTTTTTGTTTATGCATACAACAACAACAACATACCCAGTAAAATCTCACTAGTGGGGTCTGGAGAGAGTAGAGTATACACAGACCTTACCCTTGTTGGACTTTAAAGTCATTAGGCTTTAAAGACAAGGAATGTGAATTGAAAAATGGTGGGAAATAAAATGGAGGAAATGAAAATTTGAATCAAGTGAGCTTTGTCATAAACTTTGTACCACATTGGTGAAAGACAATTACACTTGTGTGTATAAATATAGAATTACTTCTTAGAGCTCTTAAAAGGAGTTGAAGAGAATGAACCCTCGCGTCGTCGTCGTCGCTCGGCTCGGCTTCGGCTTTAAATTTGTCAAATGATTGATCGATAAGATTATTTTTGGACAAAAGTTATTTAATTAATTATTTAAGAATTAATTAAGTGCAAGTCAGTTCATTAACGGAATTAACTGGAATGTATAGTCCGAAACGCTGAACGCTGCTTTTCCCTTCTCCTTCTGAACAGGCACCTCTTCCTGAACAGACATCACACTGCCTATAAATTCCGAGGCATGACTTCCTTTTCACAAACTGAAAAATCCAGAATTTCCTTCTGAAAAATACTGCATTATACTTCGCAGTCTCTCTCTCAAATTCGTAAGTGTGATTTTACTCCGTTCTTTGAGTTTGTTGGTATCCTGTAGTTTGTATTGCCAATGTTGCGGGAAGGTTTATTCCGTTTCATCCTGGGAGGATTTAATCCATTACCTTGGCAACTTGTGAGGGGGTTAAAATTACTTAAGGACACACAAGGAAATTGTGGACTCGAAATATTTCTAATCGTTTACAGATTTTCTGTTTCTTCTAATAGTTTTCTAATTTCTGTTTTAACACAGTATCGACAAACTACCTCGAAAAGGGTAGAAATGCTGTTTCCCTGAGACTCTCGACTCGACAAGAGAGACAATAATATCAGAAAAGAAACAAAAGAAAAGGCATGTAACAACAAAATGTGCTAGAAAGAAAATAACAACAATGAATAAGTGAAAGGACAATAACACAAAACGATGCAAAACAACAACGTGAACACAACATAGACCACTAACAAACCTAAACAAAACTCTATCAGACTACCCGATATGAAGAGGGAAGAACTCTCGACTACCCCCTAGCCTACCACCCTAATGCTCGACCTCCACATGTTCCTATCAAGAGCCATGTTTTCGGAAATCTGAAGCTACGCCATGTCCTGCCTGATCACTTCACCCCAATACTTCTTAGGCCGCCCTCTACCTCTTCTCGTAACTGTCAAAGTCAATCGCTCACACCTCCTAACCGGTGTTTATGCATAAAAACACGAAAGGGTATTAATATCTTGTCATTGTGGAATGTTCTGATTCTGTATTTCTGTTTAGATATTTGGCACAAAATCCACTCTCGCAAGATGAATGAAAGTATTCTTTTTGTACAAGTGGACACAAACCAAAAGCACCTCTTCTATGACCAAACTGTTTTAGTAATATGTAATGCTTTTAAAGTTCAAGTTTTAAAATAATAATTCATGACTTTCCAGGTGTGAAAGCGAGGTAGTTGTTGGAGCACCAAAGATTAGTCATAAATCTTTGAATATTATTTAAAATACAAAAGTAGAAGTATTTCAAAGACCTTCCTGGCTGCTTCCATTTGAACCTTCTTTCTTTCCATTTAGACTTTTGGTTTCAAACATAAATGTACCCAAATTTCTCTATTAGGAAACAGTCAACTAACCCAACTCTCCACCACCTATCTTCTAGTCTATAAAGTTCTATTCAAGCTTCCCCATTTTCTTGATCAAGCTGTTCAGTTTCTTGATTCTTCAATCATCTAAAACCCCAGAAACATAATCCCCTTAAAAACCAATTCTTGAACCATTTGGGACATACCCAAATACTTAAAACTTCTGGTAATTCCTTTTGTTTTTTTCATCTTCTTTGGTTGCTGCAGAAGAAGAAGAAAAAGCAAATCTTGTTTTTTTTTCCCTTCAGAAAAAATGGATAATAAGCTCTTAACGAGTTTGGTGTTTTCATCAATCTTGTTAACTCTCTTCACTTCTACTTATGCTCAAAACTGCTCAAGTCATCAATTCAGAAACAACAATATTTTTGCCACTTGCAACCCTCTCCCTGTTCTCAACTCATTCCTACACTGGACTTACCACTCAGCAAACCACACAGTAGATCTTGCTTATAGACATGGTGGTGGTGTCACAGATTCTGATTGGGTTGCTTGGGCTTTGAATATTGGAGGATCACGTATGTTAGGAGCTCAGTGTTTGGTTGCTTTTAGAAATTCAAGTGGACAAATTCATGCCTATACTTCACCTATTTCACCTTCTAGCTACCAGACACAGCTGAGAGAGGCTCCTTTGAGCTTCAGAGTGCCTAGAATTGCAGCAGAGTTTACAAACAGTGAAATGGTTATATTTGCAACTTTGGAGCTTCCTAGTGGGAGTAGTACTAGTTTTAATCAGGTTTGGCAAAATGGTCAAGTTTCTGGTCAGAGTTTGCAAATTCATCGTCAGAGTGGTGATAACATGAGGAGTTTTGGAACTATTGATTTTGCCAGTGGACAGACCTCTGCCGGTGCCGGTGGTGATTCAGCCAGTTCTAGACAACGCCGCAGAAATGTGAGTTCTAAATCCTTTCTTAATTTAAATGGAAAAATTTGTCATAGGCAGATTCAAGATTTTAATTATGTGACTTTCCGTAGTTGTAAAATTGCTGCCATGTGACTAGGAGGTTACGGGTTCGAGCCGTGTAAATGGCACCTTACAGAAATGTAAGGTGAGACTGCATACGATAGATCATTGTGGTTCGATTCTTCCCCGAACCCCGCACATAACAAGAGCTTAATGCACGGACCGCCCCTTTTTTCCGTAGTTGTAATGATTATTAGGAGCTTTTTGGTCTTGTGAAATATTTATGTGCCAATAATAAATGTAGAGAACTACTGTTAGAGAAACTAATTTCAATTCTTTTTAATAGTGGATAGAGATGGAGTTAAATTGAACGACACGGCAGGAAGCTGAGAATTCATATAACCAATTCCAATTTGCTTCGATTTGAATAATATTTGTTGTTGAGTATTCAATACATAAGAATGCTCAAAACTTAGTTTGTTTCAAAATATTTTAACATGTGCACATAGTTCGAGTCACTACATTTGAATACTGAATAATTAAGACTGGTTATTTTCTTAATATCTAAATGGCTATTGTGTATGTGTATTTAAAGGTAACATGCATGAACACATCACAAATTTTCAGTTGAAGTTATCACTAGTGTTGTAGAAATAACCATTGATCTGTTGAAAATGTTTGACAGACACATGGAGTGCTGAATGCAATTAGTTGGGGAGTAATGATGCCAATGGGTGCTGTATTTGCAAGGTACTTGAAAGTGTTCAAGTCAGCAAATCCAGCTTGGTTTTACCTACATGTTGCTTGCCAAACCTCTGCTTATGCTGTTGGGGTTGCTGGATGGGGCACTGGTCTCAAGCTTGGCAGTGATTCTGTTGGAATTAAATTCAATACTCACAGGAACATTGGCATTACTCTCTTCTGCCTTGGAACCCTTCAGGTATCTAAATTTAGCACAATTCTTTGTCTCCATTTATTTGTCACCTTTTGTTTAACAAGATTAATTAGACCAGCTTTCAGAATGAATTAAGACCATTCTGTATTTGAGATTAAAATTCAGATATTCATAAACTACATAACAAGTAATAGTTACAAGATCCAATTTTTTCCATGTCAAATATGAAACAACAACTTTAAAAATCTTACTCAAATATTACTTGTTTAACTCTCAGAAACTGAAAAGTGGCAACCATTTTGGGACAGGGAAAATAATTACTAAAATTATAGTAGTCTCTTTGGCCCCGAGGCTTTAGTCTAGCGGTAAGAGGGCAGCACATAATGTGTAAATTAAGCGGATGTCACAAGTTAATGTGCCATTTATCCCTAATAATTTCTCCGCTATTAATAAAAAAGCAAAAGCTTACACATGGCTAATGCTTAAATAAGGTAAAAACAGCACCGGCTAACCAGTTTTCGCACTGGTCATTCAAAATAGCCAGCGTTTGCCAAGTCATTGAAAAATAGTCACTATTTTGGTGCAACAGAGACCGGTCCAGCGTAATATACTGGAGTTCGGTGCACCTGTGTATGAACTTAAATATGCTGAAACTCCAACACGCGGAAAGTTCCAGCATAATATAGTGGATATTCGAGCACCTGTGTATGAACTTGCAGCATATTATACTGGACCGGTATACGTTGCTGGAACTCCAGTATATTATGCTGGGCTTCTAATATACTTACGCTGGAACTCCAGTATAATATACTGTAGTATTTTCCGAATTTTGAACAGTGTTTTTGTTCAGATTTATCTTTACATGAAAAGTGGCTAAATTTCGATTAATTGATGTTTTATATGATAGGTTTTTGCCCTGCTTTTGAGGCCAAAGCCAGACCACAAGTACAGACTCTACTGGAACATCTACCACCATACTATTGGATACACTGTGATCATTCTTAGTATCATCAATGTATTTGAGGGATTTGATGCTTTAAATGGACAGAAATATTGGAAGAGGGCTTACATTGGGGTGATCATAGCCTTAGGTGCAATTGCAGTTTTGTTGGAAGCCTTTACTTGGTTCATTGTCATTAAAAGGAAAAAGACTTCAGTCTCTGATAAGTATCCCAATGGTAATGGGGCAAATGGTGTTAATGCATATGCAAACAGGGAGGTGTAAAATAAAAATGTTTTATTCTAATAAATTTTTTTTTTTTTCCCACTTCTTAATATATAAGAGGCACGTTATGTATGTTTTAGTTGAGATTATTATTAGTTTATGATGTTTAGCATCATATTTTTGGTTTTGGATTATTGTACTTTTGGTTGCTAGATTTAGATTCTCTTGCAGATGGATATGGTTGTAATTTATTCTTGTGTAATACATATGTGTTGAAATACCACCTCTTTTCTGGTTTACTTTATTCAGTACGTATTGTCTCAATTTTATTTTATTTGTCACTTTTTCTTTTTAATGTTATTTATAAAACAATGCCTTCATATATTCGAAAATATTTTAACTTATTTGTCCTTTTAATTTTAATGATAAGCTTATAATTATAAAAATATCATGACACGTTTAAAATTGTAAATTTTAAAGGTACTTTTAACATGTGGCCAAGTCTTTGTTTTATAAATTTATATCCAATCAAATAACACCATATAAAATGACCTAACATGCAGTATATAGTATTTGTTTCAACCAAATTACTCCATTAGAAAAGGAAATCAAAAGGCTAGCTATTTCAAGAACAAGTGGCTCTTTAATATTAATTGCTTGTTTAGTGAATAAAAAAAGAATTTTAGTTTTCAAAAAGCAAACGAAAATGTTTTCCGAAATTAACAAAATAGACAAAGGTAGTTTTCACAAAAGTTCTAGTGTTTGGTTGGTTTTGGATTTGATTTTCAAAGTTGGGGAAACAGCCAAAACCTATTTTGACGTTGGTTTCTGATCTGTAACAATTACGAGGCTTTTTCAATATTTAGGTGATCTATCTACCGATATTTGTGATATTTAGTCTTTTACAAAGCACCAGAATGCTATGAGGTTCACTCCTATTCTTTGGAGGTACGTTAAGGTAAATAAGCCAATGATTTAGAGAACTTATGGATGAGAGAATCAGGACCAACTAAAATCATAACGTCGCTTCAAGGAAAAGCTAGTTTAGGTATCTAAATTTTATCAAATTTAAATCCGTCAAAATTTTGAACTATATTCTTAAATTTTAGATACACTATTTCAACTAAATATTTTGGACTAATATAATCGAGTTATTTATTCAAATCCAATCAAATAGACTTACAAAAAATCTAATTTTATCGGGCTAATTCAGTTAGTTAGGCTTTTACCAAATGATCCCATCCATGAGCTTCCATCTTTGAGTGTCCAACAGGACGGGACGACTCGACTTGACAGGGAAATGTGGGACGGGTTTGGGGGGAGGGGGCGATCAAGGGACCCGAGATAGGACATGACGACCATTTTGTCCCTGCGGCCGGCCCGGTTAAGGCTAGGTCCTAACCGACAGCCATCCAATTTTTTTTAAAGGGGTAGCCATTGGCCAATCCCCAGATTTTATAATATTAATCCGGAAGAACCACTAAATCATGAGAATTTACAAAAATTATTTAGCAAAGATATTATGTAAATGAAGAAGAAGAAAACGAGGTAGATGAATTAGATGCAACATCAACTAGTCCAATTCAAACTCAGAGTCAAACTTGGTCTGGAGCTGCAGCTCTCCTGTACCTCCTATAAGGGGTAAAGTTAAGGCAAAACGTACGAGAACATCACTTGCATGATTTTTTTTTGATTTCGATAAAGAAGTTTTAATTGCTACTTATAAAAAATATAAGCATAATTTGCATATGGTACGGGTGAAAAATCAAGTGGAACGGGAGAGGGGAGGGTTTAAGCAAATACTTAAATAATAAACACAAACTTTTATGCGTAAAAGCTCAAATAGATGCCAGAAAAATATCGGATCCTACCGGTGGTTCTGGCGGAGGTTCTAGTCATATTAACAATAGTTTTACCCTACTACCGGTTCTATACTACGTCCCTATAGCAAAGATATAGTTCACAAAAATTTAGCAAAAATAGTCGATGTCTATGACTTACCTTTTACTTTTCCTTCTCACCCTACTTTTGTACATTATAACAAGAAACTTATATTCCTGCTTTTCAAGGTTTTCCTAAGGCCATAGTAAGAAATGATATTTTTTAAATTTCAAAGCGACTATCTTTAATATGTACATTGCGTATTTTATCACTTAGATTGTAAAGTGTTTTATTACTTCTGATATAAGTCGTATTCCTAATGGCAATGATTATTTAACTGTTACATGTCATTAGGTTGGTCATCACTAGAACATGCAAAAATGTATTATTGATTATAAATTTGTTGATTCAAAAATACCGGAGCATATATTACAACTACTGTTCTAGAAATACTTCAATTTTATGGTCTTATTAATAAAGTTTTAACTATCACATTAGATAATGCTTCTGCAAATACTATACAGAAAATAACTTAAAATCTAGAAAAGCCCAATTAATGACTCAATTTTCATATTAGATGTGCATGTCATATTTTAACATGGTTGTTAAAGAGGGTATTAATTTATTTTCTGATTCTTGTGCTAAAATACAATATGCTTGTGGCTATATTTTTCGTACAAATAAAGTACAAAGAATTCATAACTTTGAAGATCGATGTGCATATGCAGACCTTCCATGAAAAATTTCCAAAGATATTTGTACTAGGTGAAACTGTCTTGACCCAATTTCCACCATAGGCCGTGATGATGCCCAACACTGCCATTAGATTAGCCAACCAATAAATCAACTCATCGTTAGATAATTCAAAACGCATTTCCGAAGCAAATAAAGAGATAAATAACATGAACCATTCATTATCATAGAAAATTCTGATATCTTTTTAAATGCTCGAATATGGTCAAAATTTAAATCCTAATGTCATAATAAAATACAACCAAGATCAATAACCTAAATTTTCAAAATTCAGTGTCACAAGTGCATGAGCATCTATTAGAATATACAATACTTCTACAACAACTGTCTAGAAAAAAAAAAAGATAAAATACAGTAAATGAATAAGACGGGGGCTCTGTATGTTGCGGATCGTGAAATGAAGCACATTTAACACAAAGCCTCCTTAGCAGCTGCGCCTATGCGCCAAGATGACCACCAAATGTACCTGTCTCAGTACCTGCATAATTAGGGGTCATTTGGAACGTGAGATAAGGTAAGAGATTAAATTTATACCATGTTTGGTTGATGGTACAAATTTATCCCAGGATAAATTTGTACGAAATCAAATATGGTATAAATTTAATGATAGACTTAATACTGGATATCCAGCTTAGTCCATCAAACTTGGGATTAGTTTATCCTACCTCCTAGATAGGATAAATTAGTCCAGGGATTATAATCCTAGGATAATTTTGTTCGCATACCAAACAACCCCTTAATGCAGAAGTGTAATATGAGTACGTAAATCAATGGTACGAGTAAGTATCTAGCCTAACCTCGAAGAAGTAGTGATGAGGAGTCGACATCGACACTTACTAGTGGTCCAATAAATCAAGTACAATAAAAGTAGACAGGTATGAAGCATGACAAGTAAAACAGTAAGGATATATACATAACATAATCCTCAATAGAAGCGTAAACACAAATCCTAGAATACCAAATACAACCATGAATGGAATGTGTGTCAGGTCAACAACCACTAGAATATCAAGTCACAAGTCAGATAGATTCATAGATATGCTGACTCATTATAGAATATTATGCACAATTCTGCTGAGGCGAACGACCTGATCCCGTAAGAGTGACGGTATAATACCTTGTCGTGGCGTATGACCCAATCCCATAAGAAAAATGTATACTGCCGAGGCCGTACAACCCGATCCATAGATGCATCTCATAAACTATCAAGGATAACAAGCTGATCCATTAAGAATATGTTATATGACACTACCGAGATCGTACGGCCCGATCTATAGATGCATCTCATAATACTGCCGAGTCAAACGACCCGATCCCATAAGAATATATTGCATGATACTGTTGAGGAGAATGGCCAAATCCCGTAAGTATACTGCTGAGGTGTTTAGTCTGATCCCATAAGAGTACTGCTGAGGCGCTCATCCCAATCCCATAAGAATATGAAACTTTGACAGGTCACTGGACCCAATCACGAATATAGATGTGAGTTATGAAATTCAATAAAACTTATGGACGAATACGCACCTTGCAGAATAAATCCGTAAAAGGAAGTATAATTTCACGACTAATCTAGTAGTTCGTCAGGTATCTAAATTAGCAAGTCCGATACTTTCCGCAAGTCTAGTCTCATGCTAAAATGTAAATTATGGCACTTTAACAGGCAAGGATAGCTCAAGTAATATTGTTAAAATATGGTGTGAGTCTAAGTCTACCCGGATATGATCAAGAATCTAGCATACACACAGACAGTCGTCACCTCATATGTGCGTAGCTCCCATAAAATGTAGCACATAACAAATATAGTACTTACGGAGTAAATTTCCCTCACTAGGTTAGACATGAGACTTACCTCACTCCGTGATCAGATAACCAGATCCAGTGCCTCTCTAACACATCCAACCAATGCCAAATGATCCGAAACTAATCAAAGAACATGCAAACCAAATCAAAATATACTCAAAGACTCGTAACTTAACAATTAGAAACAATTTACAACTCCACGCGAAAAGTCAACCCCAAGGCCCACGCCCCCGATTCTAAAAATTATAGAAGATATATACTATACATAACACCACGAACTCAAATATATACTTTATTCTGTATTCCATGTCAAATTTTGTGGTAAAAACTCAACAATACCATTTCTAGGGTTTCTTCAAGAATCTCACAATTTCTACCAATTTTCATGTTTAAATCCATATATAACCTATGCATTTAGCTCACAATAAGTATGAATCACTTACCTTGTGATGGATGATGAAAAAGCCCCTCCAAAATCGCGTCAAAATCGGCTCCAATGAGATAAATGAGATAAAAATGAGCCAAGTCTCTATTTGCATTCTTATACACTGCCCAGACATCCTTTTTCGCGATTGCGGAAATAGCCTCGCGATCGTAAAGGCCAAATTAACCTCGCCCAGAAAACCTCCTCCGTGAAATCGAGTACCAAGCCCGCGATCACGACCATTTGCTTGGCAAGCGTATGCGAACACGAGGCCAACTTCGAGGACATGTAGGCCAATCTTCTAGCCTCAGCAACACGTCTTCCATGATCGCGACGTTTCTTGCGTGATTGCATAGAGCAGCTATCAAAACCAGGCCAGCCCTACTAATACCTCACGAACGCGTAGAATAACCTGACCACCCACTGAGATCACGATGTCCCTTTCTGCGATCACAAAGAACAAGTGTTCGCCAGCTCCACTCACCCCTTATCGATCATGATACCACTTCCGATATCGCAATGCATACCCCGGACACCAGAACTACAAAACAAAGGGAATTCGTCTGAAACTATCTCAAAACGCACCGAGGCCCACGGGACCCAATCCAATCATACCAAATAGTACCCATACCTTATTCTAACTTATTCAAAGGCTCGAAATGCCATGAATAATTTAAAAATCATGAATCGACGATCAAAATCCTTTTTAACTTTCAAACCTTCAAACTAAGTCGAACGCGTCCAAAGCACACATAGACATTCCGGATCACGACCAAACTTCACACACAAGTTCCAACCAATAAAATAAACCTATCCAAGGTCCCGGAACACCACCTAGATTCCAATAACATCAAATTCCACTCCAAGTCAACCTTCGCAAATTCAAAACCTTCTAAAAGTAAACTTCTGATAATAAACGCCGAAACTGTAATGACCCAATCGGTTGTTTTGAGCTTTGGTGATCTAATTAATGGATCGGGGGCTTGAATGACTTCATATTGTGTATTATTACTTGCGTGCATGGTCGGATTTGAATTACAGATGTTTCGGAATGAATGTTGAACGAGGTTTGACTCTTGTAAAAACAACCATTTAGTGGTGTTTTTATGTCTTTGATAGGTTTGTATCATGTTTTTGGACTTGGGTGTATGCCCGAAATCGATTTCGGAGGTATGGAGATTGATTTGTGTTATTTTGGCAAAAATGCGCTATTTAAAGGCTTAGAATTTTTACAAGTTTGAACGTAGGTTGACTTCATAGCTATTTATTTGGATTTCTATTTCAGGACTTGGAATACGTATGTTTTTTCATTTGGAACTTATCCGCAAAGTCTGGTATCATTCCGAATTGATTTTATAGGAATCGGACGCACGATTATTTTTTTAGAAGTTCTTGAGTTTCATATTGATTTCATATGTTTTGGAGGTACGATTCATGGTATCCGATGTTATTTTGATGATTTGATTGCATGAGTGAGTTCGTGTTATGTTCATAGACTTGTGTTGATATTTGGTTTAGATCCCCGAGGGCTTGGGTGAGTTTCATACGTGTTTCAGAGTGTTTGGAAGAGTTTAAGTATTGCTGGTGTGATAAGGTATTGCATGTCTCTCATTTGCGAGATATATGTCGCAATTGCAATATTAGGCTAAGTCTCCTAGATTCGCATTTGCGAATCCGGTGTCCATTTTGCGATAGGGTGGATTAGATGAGCTAGTTCGCCTTTGCGATATCTATGGTCGCATTTGCAAAGTGCCCCATGTTCGCAATTGTGAACTATTCATCACATTCGCGATGACAGCAGGAATGAGAGGGATTTCGCTTTTGCGATAAATTCCTTACATTTTCGGGGTTCGCAAATGCGAACCCTAGGTCGTATTTGCGACACATGTGCTTGGACAAAAAGCTGAGGGACGAGATTTTTAGTCTCATTTTTACATCTTTGAACTCTAGACTTGGTAGGAGGCGATTTGGAGAGAGGATTTTCATCTAAAATCATTGGGTTAGTTATTTTGTTTAATTTCCAACTATTTTACATGATTATATGTGAGTTTTAGCATCAAAATTATGAGAATCAAAGCGAAATTTTGAGAAACTTTGTCTATATTTTGAAAAACGAGAATTTGAGTTTTGAGAGTCGATTTGGACTCAGATTTTGAAATAAAATACATTCGGAATCTACCCTTAGACTCGGGTATTGATCGGGCAAGCCCCGGGTTGACTTTTGTTGAATTTTGAGGAATTGTGTAAATATCATAGCTTTATTTATTGAAATTGATTTCTCTTGTATTATTTGATGTTATTAAGTCGATTTCGGTTAGATTTGTGCCGAGCGGAGGTGAATTGTAAAGGAAAAGCTATTTTTGAGTATTAATCTAGGGAGTTTGAGGTAAGTATCTTGCCTAACGTTGTGGGGGAGGGGGAGGAAGAACTACCCCGTAGGATTTGGTTTGTTTGCACTATTTGAACTATGTGAAAGATGTGTACACGAGGTGACTAGTGTGTACACGGTTTATATGTGGAAATTTGACCGGTATAGACTCTTAGGTTCTTATGTACATTAAAATGAAGTTGTTTACCATGTTAAATCGTCCATTGCTAAATTTATCCTTAATTGTTTCATGTTATGCCCTTTATTGTCAAATATACTCTTATATGCCTTAATTGAAGTTGTTACCTTTTTTATTTCCATGTTATCTATTCTGTAGTTGATTATGCTTAATTGAAGTTAATGTTATCTCCTCCATTGTTGACTTATCCTTATTTAAAGCTATTGTTACATGTTATCTCTCTTATCATTGAGTTGTACTTATTTAGAAATCATTGTTACATGTTATCTCTCCTATTTTTGAGTTACTCTTATTTGAAATTATTGTTACGTACTATCTCTCTCATTGTTGAGTTATTTTTGTTTGAAACCGGTATTACTTGTTATGTCTTTCATTGTGAGCTCGCTCTTCCGTTCTTTGTGTTTTGTAATTCTTGTGTTGATTTACTTACCGTACTCCCATGTTATTGTTGTTGTTGTTGTTGTTGTTGTTATTGTTGTTGTTGTTGTTGTTGCTGTTGTTGGTGTTGCTGTTGTTGGTGTTGCTGTTGTCGGTGTTGTTGGTGTCGGTGTTGTTGGTGTCGGTGTTGTTGGTGTCGGTGTTGTTGTTGTCGGTGTTGTTGTTGTTGTTGTTGTTGTTGTTGTCGTTGTTGTTGTTGTCGTTGTTGTTGTTGTCGTCGTTGTTGTTGTTGTTGTTGTCGTTGTTGTCGTTGTTGTTGTGGTTGTTGTCGTTGTCGTTGTCGTTGTGGTTGTTGTTGTTGTTGTATTGTTGTTGTTGTTGTTGTTTGGTGTTGTTGTTGTTGTTGTTCTCTTCCTTTCTTTGTGTTTTGTAATTCTTGTGTTGATTTACTTGTTGTTGTTCTCTTCCTTTCTTTGTGTTTTGTAATTCTTGTGTTGATTTACTTGTTGTTGTTCTCTTCCTTTCTTTGTGTTTTGTAATTCTTGTGTTGATTTACTTGCCGTATCCTTACGTGTCTTATGATGGCGCCGGACATCATTGTCAGGCAAGCCAATCATTAATTAATTAAAATAATTTCCGGTTTTAACATTTATGAAAAACATTTCCTTTCACTTTATTACATATTAACTAAATAAAATCTGTTAAGTAAAACAATGATTTGAATATTACACTTTAGCAAATATATCCCAACTCATCCCAGAACCCAGTGTCACAAGTACATGAGCAATTTTTAAGAATTTATACAATCATCACAAAGCCTGTCCGAAATACAAATTGGACAAGGAAATTTAAAATGAAAATAAATACAATACGAGGGAGACTCTGTCAGCTGCGAATCGCCTCCGGATGATGCAGCTCGCCTAAGTCTCCGAATCCTCCACATTGCTATGAAAGTAACTGTGCAATAAAATGCACAGCAAGTGTAGCATGAGTACAAAAACAACGTGTACTCAGTAAGTCGCCCACCTAACTGTTTAACCAAAGAATTAAATCCTTCGACTAAAGCTATTTCTAGGATGAACACAGGTTACTGATAATCAAGGAAATAGAGAAAAAATGAATAATAGACAATATTGCAGAGATATAGAAAAGCAAAGTAGATTATATTCGAGAATCAGATCCCTTTACAAGCTGTATTCCCCTCCCTTATATAGGAGATTCCTTGATATAACGTACAACTCTTGCTATGGTTGCCCCATTAATGACTAATTATGACATTAATGAGGCGTTACAAAGGATAATGGTAATTGGTGTACGGTTACATAACGTACGAGTAATCAATTGTGGGTTCTTGAATCTGCCCGTAGCTTTGTCCAGATTAATTCTGACCGTGTCTCTTCCCTGTTTTGATCAGGTTGAGTTTCCTGTGGCTGATAAGCTCGAGGGTTTATTGAATCGTGCCTCTTTGTTCTGTACCTCTTCAAAGAATCACATCTAGCTGTCGCGTTCTCATGTGTCCACACTTACCATATATTTATCGAATAATATTTAGTAAGTAGATACTCATTTATGGCGATTGCTGCCGCTTTACCTCGAAACATTGTATCCTTCTATGAACCATAGGCGTCGTTTGTCACTTCCATTTAATGCTCATACCACGTGTCCTTCTCGGATTGGTTCTGTAGTTACTCGGCACCTTTTAGGGCTTTTTGCGGCTGTGTCAGTCCCAAAGTGACACCTTCAATTATGACTTTTCATCATTATTTTTCTTTTTTTCCATGTTTGACGGTTGTGCTCAAGTATAAATACCTTTCTTCTTTTGTTTGCTTCCACGAAACACTTTCTATCTTTGTCTTTTGTAAAGAACTTTCTTCTTGCCTTTGTAAACATGTCTTCTTCAAATCAACCTCAGGGAGTAATAGATATTGAAAATTTAACACCATCTTCTGCTCCGACTAGGAGTCGAAGGGTGGTAGACTTAGGAGTCTAGGATCCACTCCTTCGAGAGGCTTCTCTTCTTCTCAGATAGTTCCCTCTCCTTCCGCTAGGTCTCTAGTTCTCCGAGGTTTAGGGCTTCTTGGTATTTGTCTAGAGGTAGAGGTGAACACCTTCATGAACCTGGAGTTGATGAAATTGTTCCTGCTGAATTTGTCTTTGTTAGAGGTAATCAAGTTCTTGTAGACCAATCTTCTTCCCTTGAGAGTGTCGAAAGGTATCCAACACTTATAACTGAGAGTCAGATTTTCCTTGTTCGTAGGGAATGTTTTTGGAGGCCTAATTTCCCTGTCTACATTCCGAATAGTAATCAAAGAATAACGTCTTACAAGACGGGATATTCTTTTGTTTATACGTACCCTTTTACTCTAGGGTTTAGACCTCCCATTGACCCAGTCATAATTGAGTTCTGCCGTTTTTTCAATATCTTCTTAGGACAAGTTGGTCCGCTTTTGTGGCGAGTTGTCGCATGTATTAGGAGTTTAGCTTCTTTAGCCTCGGTTCCTTTTACTTTCAACCATCTTATTCATCTCTACTCTCCTACCTTGTTTCGTGAAGGGGTTTTTACTCTGACTGCTAGGAGCAAAAGAGTGCTGGTAACCCCTGGAGATGATAAGGATAGGGGTTGGTACCTCCGGTATGTTGTTGTACCCACTGTTGGTTTAGTGGGTGAAGAAAATCTTCCCTTCCCTGAGAAGTGGAATCGCGCACGTGAGTATGCTTTAGCTCACATCTATTTATTTTTCCTCGTTCTGACTTGAGATGTTTTATTAACACCGTATCTGTTTCTTCTTCTCTCAGCAATCATGGATACTGTTGAGAATGTCTCCGGTATCCGTGATTGGGTAGAAAAATTGTTGTCCGTTGCTCCTTTAGAAGAGAGATCTTGGAAGTACCTCGCTTGGAGGTATGGTTGGCATGTAAAGACCCACGGTAAGTGAAGCTTTTGTTCTTGCTTCTTTTCTTACTCGAGTCTCTTCTTTCTTTGTCGCTTTCCCTTTTGATAGGGTTCTCTGCTCGTCGGGTGTCTGCTTCATCTATCCCGAAGGTGTTTTTGGCTCAGGCCTAAGAGATTATTGTTGGTTCATATTCCTCGAAGAGTAAGATTGGTGAGTCTCGTTCTGTAGAAGAAGAAGAAGAAGGTGCTTTAGTACACATGCTACAGAGAAGGCGAGTGGTTTCAGATGATGAGTTTACACTCATGACCTTGCCTTTCGTGTCTGTGGCTGAGCCCTCTACCCTTGAAGATGTTTCACATTCCCCCATTCATACGTCTGTGGATTGCCTGTTCCAAGAAGGTTTTGGCCTTGCTCCTGACGATGTCCCTTTGGCTGCTGCCTTTCCTGCTTCTTTAAGAGAAGCTGTCTCATCTGCTCCTTTGGCTATTTCGGCTTCTGCTGTTGCTTTGCCCGTAGCTTCCTTAACTCTTCAACCCTCCGTGCCCGCTGATTTGCCCATGGCTTCTCCAGCTCCCCAACCCTCCGTGCCTGTTGCTGTTTCATCTCTGCCTGCTTCCATGCCTTCCACTAGGGAAGTAGGGTCTTCCAGCAGAGAGATGCGGCAGGTGGTAATAGAGGTTCCAGTTGAGGGGAATCTTTTAAAGAAAACGAGTGAGCCCGAAGTGTGGCTCAAGCCTTTGATAGGTCCCACTGAGAAAGACAAGCTAGCCAGTCACAGTGCTCTTACATGGTCCAATGAAGTTGTGCATACTTCTTTGAAGGTATGATGCAGGTTATCCTCTTTCATTTTCGTATATGAACTTTATCACATCTGATTGGTTTATTTCTTGTAGATTAATCTTATAGGCATGGAGCTTATGAAGAGGATATCACATACGGACCAGGAGACGAAAGAGTTGCAGGCAGATGCTGATAATTGGAAAGCACAGTATGATAACCTAAGGATTGACATGGATGCCTTAGAAGAGGAAAGGAGTACCTTGCAGCATCAGATGAGGCTCATGGCAGCAGAACTGGCAGTAGAGAAGGCTTCTTCCAGTCAGGCTGATAAAGACAAGAGTGTTTTGGAATCCTCATTTACTGAGCAGCTGTCCCGAGCATCAGAGGAAATTAAAGACTTGAAAAACTTGTTAGGGCAGAAGGAGGAATACTCAGGCGAGCTCGTGCAATCACTCACTCGTACTCAAGAGGACCTTCGTAAGGCTTTAGATAAAGTTCAAACTCTTGAGGAGTCGATTGTACCATTAAGGGCCGCCCATGAAGCCGCTGAAGCGGAGAAGGACAAATTGAGAGCTGAGCTTCAAGTATGGGCAAGGGATTATGAAGATCTTGAAGAGGTGGCTGCTGTTGATGTGAGCTGGGCGTATATGAATTCTCGCCTTGACACATTGACGGAAATGAGTCAAGAGGGTTTCGACCTTAGTGCTGAAATAACTAAAACTAAGGAAGCCATGGAGAAGGCTCAACAAGGTCATAACCTCTCTTCACCTGATGGTGAGACTCCNAACTGTTTTTGTTACAACAACTTTGAATAAGTATAAAGATGTACATTTCTTTCTCGTGACTAATATTTTGCCTTTCAACCTGAACATGTTCGAAGGTTTTTTTGCATTTTTGCATTAGGCTTTGTATTTGGATGACTCTTTTTGATCTCTTTCGATTTTGCTTGTATCACTTGTCTCGTTGGGTAGATGGGTCTTCAGGCTCGAGCTTTTGACTTTATGATAGTCTTTTTTGCTTCGTCTTATCCTTCCATACTTTATAGTCACTCAAGTGTTTGAGATTTGAAGAATGAAATCTCGAGCACTTGATTATTCCTTCCTCGTGGTCCTTTTCCTGAAAAGGAAAAATATTCCGGACTCAAAGGTATATAGTTTTTAGATGATGACTGCTCAACCCTTTAAAACGTCCATCAGAAAGTGTAACCCTAGACCAGGAATTATGTTATTTCCTCGCGTCTTTGAAGGTCTAATATCATCATCCGGTGATGGGTTAGCTTTATGCCTATCATCTAAAAAAGTTAGTAAAATTTTTAAATGTTCAAAATGAAATCGAACGTGTGATACCTAACGGGGGGTATTCTTTTCCTTAGAAGTAATACTTCTTTAGGTGGATGGCGTTCCATCTTGTTGGTAGAACTCTGCCGTCCATAGCTTCCAACTCATAGGCGCCTTTCCCAGCTATGCCTCGGATTTTGTAAGGTCCTTCCCAGTTTGGGTTTAGCTTTCCTGCGCTTGCTTCTTTCGTTGATTGAAAGACTTTTTGGAGGACGAAGTCTCCAATCTTGAAGTACCTGAGATGAGCTTTACGGTTGTAATAACGCTCTATGATTTGTTTTTGAGCTGCCATCCGTATCAGTGCTGCTTCTCTTCGTGGTTCGAGCAGGTCCAGATTGGTCCTCAATTCATCGTCGTTTGCTCCCTCCATGGCTGTTGAGAACCTTATGATTGGTTCGCCAATCTCCACAGGTATTAAGGCTTCTGATCCATAGACAAGTGCGAACGGGGTTTCTCCCGTGGCTATTTTTGAAGTTGTTCTGTATGCCCATAATACCGCTGGTAACTCATCAGGCCAGTTTCCTTTGGCTTTATCTAGCCGCTTCTTTACATTGTTGGTAATGACCTTATTCGTTGACTCAGCTTGACCATTAGCCACGGGGTTGTATGGTATTGAAGTGATCCGTTTGATTTGCCAACTTTCGAAGAATTTTGTGATTTGCGAGCAAATGAATTATGGGCCATTATCGCACACGATCTCATTTGGTATTCCAAAGCGGCATATTATGTTTTTCCATAAGAAGCTTTTAACTTCCTTTTCTCGCACTTGTTTGAACGCTTCCGCCTCTACCCATTTTGTAAAATAGTCGGTTAGCATGAGCAAAAACCGTACATGTCCATTAGCTGTGGGGAGAGGTCCCACTATGTCCATACCCCATTTCATGAAAGGCCATGGGGATATTATCGGATGCAATAATTCCGCTGGTCGATGCATGTTATTGGCAAACCTTTGGCACCTGTCACATTTGGATACGAAGTTCTCGGCTTCTTCTTCCATCTTAGGCCAATAGTATCCAGCTCTGATTAGGGTTTTCACTAAGGATCTCGCCCCTGAGTGATTTCCACAGTGTCCTTCGTGGACTTCTTTCATCACAAAGTCGAAGGAGTAGGCACATTTAGAGCTTTGGGACTTGAAGGAATAGAATGCCCCGTTAGAATGGGCAGGGACAGTCCGTTTGGTTAGGTCCGAGGCATTTAGCTAGGGGTCCTCCGAACATCTTGCGATAAAGCGAGTTGCGAATAAGGCAGTACCGTGTAGCTTTGCGGCGACGTGCTTGAGTTTCTTTCCTATCTTCAGGTACGGTGCCATTCTGCAAAAAATTAAGAATTTCGTTTCTCCAGTCCCAGGTTAAGTTGTTGAAAGTTACCTCATTCCTGTCCTGGTCTATTATTGAATGAAATAGTTGGACGACAATTGCATTGTCTTTGTTTGTTACTTCCGTGACTGCTGCGAGGTTAGCTAATGCATCTGCTTCTGCATTTTCCTCTCTAGGTATTTGCATTACCTTCCATGTTTTGAATTGTCTCACGAGCTCCCATGCCTTTTCAAGTTACTGTTGCATTCGAGTCTCTCGAGCGATGTAAGTCCCCTGTATCTGATTTACTACTAGTTGGGAGTCGCTGTTGATCACAATTTGCTCGATTGAGAGTTCCCGTGCGAGTTCAAGCCCTGCAATAACAACTTCGTACTCTGATTCATTGTTAGTTATAGGATAACACTTGATAGCTTGCCGTGTCTTTTCACCCGTGGGTGATATTAAGACTATGCCTAAGCCGGCACCTTTTATATTCAAGGAGCTATCGGTGAATAGGTTCCATAGGTCCGGATTAGCACCGTTAAAAAGTTGTAACTCTTTTTCTACTTCAGGGACAATGCTATTACTAAAGTCAGCAACAAAATCAGCTACTATTTGAGACTTAATTGCAGTCCTAGGCTGATAGATTATTTCATGCTCACTTAATTCTATGGACCACTTGGTTAATGTTCTTGACAATTCCTGTTTATGCAGAATATTTCTTAAAGGATATGAAGTCACAACGGTGACTGGGTGGCATTAAAAATAAGGTCGTAATTTTCTAGATGCCATTATTAAAGCTAAGGCCAACTTTTCCAGATGTGGATATCTAGTCTCAGCATCTAGCAAAGTTTTACTTACATAATAGATAGGTGATTGTTTACCTTTTTCTTCTCTTACCAGTACTGCACTTCCAACAATTTCTGAAACAGCCAGGTAGATGTACAATCTTTCCCCTTCTTTTGGCTTTGAAAGCAGCGATGGTTTCGATAAATAAATCTTCAGATTCTTGAGGGCTTGCTGACATTCTTTAGTCCATTCAAACTGATTCTTCTTTTTGAGAACTGAGAAGAATTTAAAACGTTTTTCGAAAGACTTAGAAATAAATCTTTCCAAAGCTGCTATTCTCCTTGTTAGCCTTTGAACTTCCTTTTTATTTGTTAAAATATCAGGTATTTCTTCTATTTGAGCGGGATTTACCTCTATTCCTCTGTCCGATACAAGGAAACCCAAAAATTTACCTGATTGCACTCTAAAAGTGCATTTTTCTGGATTTAGCTTCATATTATACCTGCGTAAAATATCAAAGGTACTAGAGAGATGCTGGAAATGGTCTTCTGCTTGTGTTGATTTTACCAACATATCATCAATATAGACTTCCATCGTCTTTCCAAGATGTTCTTGGAACATTTTAGTCACTAACCTTTGATAGGTAGCTC
>ML388528.1:61918-90180 GCA_005239525.1 Nicotiana knightiana
GCATGCTAGTGGGTCCTAGACTACCCGGACATGGCATAATAGTAGCTACGCACAGACTCCCATCACCTCGTGCGTACGTAGCCCCCGAAGATAATAGCACATACTTAATTAATTCACCTAGGTGACAATTCCCCCTCGCAAAGTTAGAAAGGAGACTTACCTCACTCCGAAATTCCATAACCGGCTTCCAAGCCCTCTCGATGACTCCAACGGACGTACAACGCCCCAAAACTATCCAAACAACGACAACCCAATGAAAATATACTCTAATATTTGCAACAATTCCAAATTATATAATTTCCCAACCCCGCTTAGTGAAATGACAAAAATTCCCTCGGGCCCACGTGCCCAAAATCTGAAATTTCTCGAAGATATATTCTACCCATATCCTTACCAGATCAAATATACAATTTACTTTACATTCCATGCTCAAATTCGTGGCTGAAAATCCAAATCACCATTTCTAGGTTTTCTTCAAGATTTCCCAATTCTCCTACTAATTTCTATGTCTAATTCCATGCATATACTTGTATTTCACTTTAAAAACATGAAGAGATTACTTACCTTGAGATTTCATGAAGAAATCCTCTCTTGAAGCTCCTCCAAATCCGACCAAACCAAAGAAGAAATGAAGAAATGGCCACAAATTCTCGGTTTTAAAACATTCTGCCCAGGCCATTTTTTGCACCTGCGATCAAACTCTTGCACCTGCGATTCCGCAGGTGCGACCAAACCTCCGCACCTGCGGCTTTCCTCAACTCAAGCCAACCTCGCACCTGCGCCCCATAACCCACATTTGCGACCTCGCAGGTGCGGAAATACCCTCGCACCTGCGCTCCCTGCCGGATCATCAATCCTTTGCACCTGCAGTTCCATAGCTGCACCTGTGGCCAAATCCTCACAGGTGCGGTCACACCAGATGACATCAGATTCCAGCCTTCTTCAAACTCTCAACTTGATCTCTTAACCACCCGGAATCCACCCGAGGCCCCTGGGACCCCGTCCAATTATACCAACCTGTTCCAAAACATAATGCGGACTTGCTCGAGGCCTGAAATCACATCAAACAACATCGAAACCACAAATCGCACCCAAATCCCAACTTTATGAACTTAGAAATTTCCAACTTCTACATCCGATGCCGAAACCTATCAAATCACGTCCGATTGACCCCAAGTTTTGCACCCAAGTCATATTCAACATTACAGACCTGCTCCAATTTCGAAATCGCATTTCGACCTCGATATCAAAACTTCCACTTCCGGTCGGATTTCTCTAAAACCTTTAAATTTCTATCTTTAGCCAAATGACTTCAAAATGACCTACGGACATCCAAATTCATTTCCGATCGCGCTCCCAACTCCAAAATCACCATACAAAGCTATTTCCAGACTCGGAATCCCAATCAGACATCAACATCACTGAAATGCACTTCAAGCCAAACTTAGGAAATTCTTCAAAAATGCCGACTTCCACAATATACGCCGAAACGCTCGCAGGTTATCCAAAACCCGATCCAGACATACGCCCAAGTCCTAAATCATCATACGAACCTGCTATAACCTTCAAATCTTGATTCGGGAGTCGTTTACTCAAAATTCCAATCCTAGTTGATTCTTCTAACTTAAGGCTTCTGAAATGAGAATTTTCTTTCCAAATCAAATCTAAACTTTCCGAAATTCATTTCCGACCACACCTACAAGTCATAACACCTGAAATGTAGGTTCTCACAATCTCAAACCGCTGAACGACACACTAGAGCTCAAAATGACCGGTCAGGTCGTTACAATTATTTTAAGGAAATGTTGTGGCAGATGGGCACATGTGGTGCGAGTTGCTATATTGTGTTTTTTATGTTTGGGCACACATGATACTATTGAGAGGATTGTTGGGGTATTCACACGTTAGTTATCCGTGCTATTGTTATTATTGATATTGCACATACGTCGTGTCAAGGCAGACTATATATGTGGATTTGCACATGTGGTGAGACAAGGCGAGAATATATTTATGCGCTTGCAGCTAAACAGGGTGGCATTTACTTTATTGTTGCGCACGATGCGAGACAAGGGGAGCTATGTCGGGGATGATTTGTGATGACTTGTGATGTCCTGTTGGCACTGTTATTGATGATATTTGTGTAGTGGGGTGCCTACCTTGTGTGTGTCATGCATAATATAGTTTTGTTGTGTTCATATGTGCCATTCGTTGTCTGTGATCTTACTTGTTGAATCGAGTTGTGATAGAACATTTGCACAAGCATACACTGTAATTTTATATAAGTCTAAGGAGATGAACCATGATGTTTATTGATCATGTACATGTATTTTTGTATACTAGTCTTCTGTGTGAGAGTTTTACTATTGGCACGTGAGTTGTCCGTGCGGATATGAGATATTCTTACTATTGGCACGTGAGTTTTCCATGCAATTATGAGATATTGTTATTGCTAGCATGTGAGTTGACCGTGCGGAGATGAGATATTGTCACTTCCCTGAGCACATGAGTTGTCCGTGCATATACGAGGTACTAATGGTATTATCACGTGAGTTGTCTGTGCAGCACGTGAGTTGTCCATGCGATTGTGATTTTAATATGTGCACAATATGCCAAATGATTAGGATTCGTATTTCGGGACCCATGATTTGTCACACCCCAAACCTGAAGAGGTGTGGTCGGCATCCAGTGCCATACTCAGCCTGAGCGTACCACTCTGTAACTGTGAAATCTGGAAGGGTAACCCTCAACGTAGGCCGGTGAGGCCATATTCTGAATCATCTGAAAATAACGTCTCTCTCATCTGAGGGGTAAATATACCCAAAAGCTGATATATATGACTTTGCAGGCCGACGAAGTCGTCATGAACATCTACTGATATACAAAATATACAGGACTCGTGTACAAGCCTCTAGGGATAAGTGCACTGTATCATGGTCGGGACAGGGCCTCGACCTACTTAAACTTGTATATATAAAATGGACTCCAAGGTATATACCTGGTAACTCTGAGGAAGTGGAGCTTACCAACCAAGCTGATATTTGACTTTGTCTATGGGGAAGGTCTATCTAGTTGTCTATCAGGACCTGCAGGCATGAGATGCACCGTCCCCAGCAAAAGGGACGTAAGTACGAAATAATGTACCGAGTATGTAAGGCAACAAAATAACTGAAAGCTGAAACTGAACTGATAATGTAATAACTGAAAGTACCCGGGAGTCAAATATAATTGAAGATATGCTTACCTGCTGATAATGACTCATCTCTTTTAATATAGTAAGTAAAATAGTTGTCCGACCCTATAATGCTCGGTATTGTGGAACTGCTCTGCCGTAGTAGGCTCGTTCATAGGCTCGACCATACTAGGCTCTATATCTCGGCCATTCTTGGCTCTCTCATAGGCGCTCAGCCACAATAGGCTCAGTATATAACTTACCATCCGATCTGAGGTTGCCCAATAGGGGCCTGCCCACCGATCATAGCTTGGTGGTGGTGAAAATACTGTAATACTGTATATATATATATATATATATATATATATATATATATATATATATATATATATATATATAGACTCTCTACTCTCCTAACTAAATGAATACAATACTTAACTGAATATGAAGTCCCGATAAGGGAGAATACTGTAGCTTATGAGACTAGGATAATATACATAAATTCAGGAATACGAGCTTCTCTTTATGCCTTGTTATCAAACATATGTAGTTATGGGGTCATGCCAAAATGTAGGAAAGGTCTAGCCTTAACATAGCATAACTCCGTTGATTCATTAATACCTTCCAAGCAATTCTTCAAACAAATCAACTCAATCTACCACAACATAAGGAGATTCAAAATCAGTGCTGAGTAAAGACTAAATCCGCAACTTAAACTAGTAGCTCGTTTACGTAAATTTGAGCAGCATCTTCCCTGTAACAAGGCCCTCCTCTAATACTATATACCAACAACAATAATATCACAACAATAACAACATGTATGCATCATTTTCCAACTTTTCTCTATCACAATATACCACAAAACAGCCCACACACCCTAATCACTTCATACATAAAACAACAACTAAAGTAGTGTCAAACAACCTAAAATATGTAACGACGAACGACCAGTGAGTTATAAATATTAGGAAATGAATTTATCCAAAACTCTATAAAACATCAGCACAAGAGGCCAACATGAGTGGACTACAAAACAGTCCACTAAAAGTGAAATAAATTGAACTCATCGCTTCCGATCACCGTCCAGTGAGTTATAACTATTAAGAAACGAATTTATCAACCTTTCTTGACATTTAAAAGCTTAAATAAAGAAAGTAGACGTTTTCTTAACTATGAAGTACCTTCCAAAACTCAAACTACAAAGAAAAAGAGAGTCGATATAGCGATACTTACGTTGTAGGGATCGTTCTAATGTTATCACTTCTTGATTTCGTACCCGAGATGTTAATATTCTTTGGAACCCTTGTAGAGAGCTTAAGGGTAAGTTTTGTGGGGTTATATGGTCGTGTTCCATGAAAAATGAAGAGAAAGACAATTTAGAACCCTATATATATCGACTTTTGAAAAGTCAAAGAGGTGATAGCTTGGCACTCTAGCATTAACCCTTCTTCCGACGCTTATATCTTTTTATCCGGATGTCGTATGAATGAACGATTAAGAGAAATAGAAACTACATTATAAGAACTTCAATTTGGAATATAATATTTCCCAAAAAGACATCATATAACACACGAAATGTATTTCTTAAAAAGCTTATGTGACACACCTACTTGTCACCTATGCATCTGCACAGTCTCGCGAAATTGCACATATCTCTCTACTCCGATGTCATATCGACAAACGGTTTAATGATTTAGAAACTAGACTCGTATATATTAAATCTGATAGGAAGATCATCCCCTAATTCCAAGTATATTAGGATAAAAACTCAGCTACATTTGACCTAAGTTTCAACATATTATGTATGCAACTTGTGATGACCTTCTCCAACTTTTGTTCCACAACTCGCTTGACATAAAAACACAACACACGATTATCACAAGACTAAAATAAATAATAAAATAATCTACTTATAATGTTAATCACCCTAGTCTCACCCAAAAGTAAATGTTATAACATTCCCAACTTGTCGACTTTCGAGGAAATTTTTTTTCTTCAATTCATTTAGCTTCTAAGCCTTCAAACCTTCTTGGTATTTGGTATTCATGATCTAAAATATTTGTAACCTCCACGTTAACATGATTGACTAACTTTGTAAACTTTTCAAAGATGATTTCATTTCTGAGCTTACATCAATTGGCTTACGACGTACTCTTACGTACGAAAACATGGGGTGTAACACGATTTGTGATTATGAGGTGTGGTACCATGGGGAACCTTTTGTATAAGCCTTACGTGAAAGAGGTTTTTTTATTGGGTTGATTCCTGTTTTCCCTTAATTGGTTTCACCGGACGTTAATTGCATTCTTCTTACCTTACGTCGTTATTACTTGTTGCTCTTTGTTGTTAATAGCTATTCTAGTTCATACTACAAGTATTGTAACATTATCCTTACCATGTTTAGCTTATTTTTGTTCCATGTTAGTTTTATATTCATAATCATACATGTTATTATGTCTAGTAGGTGTCTTGACTGTTCCTCGTTGACGAGCTTAAAACACACACCTAAATATGCTCGCTAGTCAAAGATAGTATAGTATAATATCGTATCCATAGAGATTGGAGTTAAACAGAATCATTGTAGTTTGTAGTTAGATTGCTATCCAAGATGACAAACACTTGAGATTTATATGATTAAAAACTAGTATTAACTAAGAATATAAATCTAATTGACTGTGACAATCGCAACAAAAGTGAGTAAAGAAGATATCAATAGGAGAAAATATTGGTTGATTGGATAGGTGCAAGATAATTGCCTGGGATTAGATCTAGTTAATTCACTTATAACGTTCAAGTGAGTCTCTGAAATTCACTCAATTATTAATTCAAACGTTCAGTACAAACTCGTCTCTTGATTAAGCCTCAACCTCACAATATGAACCAATTTAAGCTCGGTGAAGATATGCAAGAATTCATAGTGGATAATCTTTAGGAGAACCTCTCATGATTATCCTCCCAACTAAGTTTAATTAACAATTCAACTAGCCTCTTTCGATTACTAAGAAGAATTAATAAATTCAACCAAAAAGATAATGCAAAAACATCACAAGTTATGCCTCTCTCGATCCATGAACATATGATTATAGATGCAACAATTGAATCATCCAAAACGATTGAATACATAAAACTAGAGTTTTTATCCACAAACAAATATCAATAAACCAAATCCATCAATCCCTAAGGAGAACTACTCCATAGATATGGAGTAATTCATTACAAATATAAAGAAAAGCATAAAACGATCCAAACTCTTGTCTTGAGTGAGGATTGAATGATGAATTCCTTGTGCTTTCGCTTCTACGCCTTCTCTCTATCCCCCTTAGTTCTTAGATGTGTCGAAATTCCCAAAAATAACATTTTTCCATTTATATATACCAAGTAGGGTCGGGCCCAAATGAAAACACCTTTTCCTACACGAAATAGGACAATTACTCTGTAAAATTGCATAGGCGCGCCACATGGGGCGACGTGCCAGACGAGGCAGTTGTGGGAAACTTTAGAGAGCTTATTCTGTCAGGAAATTGAGATTTGCACTAACGCGTCGCATAGTGCGTCTCATTGTTCGCCACATTAGTGCAAATTTCTCAGAGTACGGATTTTGCTTTGATTGACATTCAGACTTGGTCCCCAATCCCCGAACACAATCCCGACTTAATCTCTTGGGCTTTTACTCAGACGTCAAAGCTCCAAATAGCTTGAATTCATTCCATAACATCTACATAGCTCGAAATCACTCCTACAAGGCATAAAACACACAATTAGTGCAAAACGCCAGCAATTAAAGCTCAAACTCAATTAAAGTGTAGTAAATTGGAGTGCAATAAGTGACTAAAATACGAGATTATAGTATACCATCAATACCCCAAACTTAAACCATTGCTCGTCCTCGAGCAATCAAACTACACTTCATATAGACACGACTTTTTTTAAAAACTCTCCTAACTCATTATACCAAGAATATTTAAAATAGACTAAGCACAATAGTGTAACATTCTTGCCTCAAGATTTGACTCACAAGCACCATGAATTATTCACAACCCCTCACTTACTCTATCATAGAGGTCAACGACATTACCTTTCCTTCATGAATCAAGTTCCCTCACAAAACAATAGAGAGTAGTTCCACACACAATAAAAGTTAAGAACAATTAGGAACTCAGGACAGAATGAATTCACTCTCTCTCTCAGAAACAACATTCATATGCCACAAAAGATGAACCACAGGCTTGCCCAGATTGTACTACTCTACTAATTGAGTTCATTCAGTCAAGGATCAAGTAGGATTTTAATTGGTTGTAATGTAGGCTGCGAGACGGGTATGGTATATTTCGATATAAGAGTGACTATACCTCCCTAAGCACTTTAATACATAATATTTACCTTTCAAAACCCCACGCTTATGTCAAACCATAACTCCACATTTACATCAACATACATTAACTCCCTATCTTTAAGAACAATTACATCACGAGTTACCACAATCAAAGAATATTTTGCACAACAATACACTAATTGTTTTTCTTTTACAATTCTAGTGACTCTTTTTTTTTCTCTCTAAATAATGCACCTTTCTTCTTATTTCATTAGTTCCACTCAAAAGCCAAACCAACTACCCCACACTCCAACTTTTACAAGGTTAATAACAAATTCAAGTGCTCATGAGAGGTAAAAGGTTCAAATAGATGGTCAATTCAAACACATGGGTACACCTTGTAATGTGGTTGCCAAAGAAACAAGATTACATGCTCAACGAGGGTAACAACGATATGTAACAATTAGGTGGGTAAAAGCATATAACTAGATCAACAAAGAAATGCCTATATCACTTCCAAGACTAAATAAAACTACTATTTCGCATTGCAAACACACGGGGCAAGTTCTAGACATCAAATGCAATGCACAAAATAACACAAAACCTCATACCCGAAAAGCACATCACTCACTCAAGATTGGATATCAAGACACTCTAGTCAAAGCAGTTAAGCAAAGTTAAGATCATACACTTTAAGATACTTATACAAGAGTAAAAAATTGAGCCTAAGTGTCACAACTAAAGCGCTTACTATTCTCAAGGCATAATAAAGTCAAGAGATATTGCTTCTAATTCAATTCCCAGCACAAGGCTTCCTACTTCTAAAAACACAAATCTAACTATACCCGGTTCAAACAAACCCTTGGAAAAAAACCGCGGCACAAAGAAAAACCGAGGGGAAATTATTTCACTAACTACAAAAGAAAATCTTTTTGTCTTTTTCTTTTGACTTTAATCCCTCAAGAAAGCCGTCGAATGATGCCCATCATCGGGAAAAAAAAATTTCAGTTTATATGGGGTTTTCAATTTGTTTTCTATCTGTAACTACTAAAACAACAAAAACTAACATACATATACATACAACATACAATTATCCCCATACCCCACACTTTATATTGTGGCATGTCCCCATGACACAAAATTAAAAAGCATAAGGTAAAGGAAACTTCCCTGAATTTTCAGCCAGGGTCTAAGTCGAAGTCGGGCTCCATTCCACGCGCTCGAACCAATGCACACATCCATGCATACAGCTTCTTTTAAGCATTTTTGGGGTACACCCCACACTTTTCTTTTCCTATAACAGGGTCTTCTCTTTCAAACTCTTCACATTCCACTCAACACTTGTAGTTGGCTTCTCCTTTTTCACCCCCATTTCTACATTCATTTCGAACGTCACATTATCTTCACCCACTCTAAGCATGAGTTTTCTATCATGTATATCTAATATTGCTCTACCCGTTGCTAAGAATGGTCTTCCTAAGATAAGGGGGACCTCCTTATTCTCCTCCATCTTCACCACTATGAAGTCCACAGGAAATACAAACTTATCTACCCGAACTAAAACATCTTCCACTATCCTCTCGGGTATTATAGTCATTTGGTCGGCCTGCTGCAAGGATATTAGTGCTGACCTTATCTCTCTAATCTCAGTCTCCAGCTTCCTGTAAATAGACAAAGGCATTAAATTAAATTAGGCACCAGAAACACATAAAGATTTATCAAAGTTAAGAGTGCCTAAAGAGCAAGGTATAGTAAAACTCCCTGGATCTACACACTTTTGTGGCAGTTTATTTTGCAAGATTGAACTGCAATGCTCTGTGAGATTGACTATTAATGTCTCCTCAATCTTCCTTTTCTTCGTAACGATCTCCGTCAAGAATTTTGCATAAGCTGACATTTGGGATAACACCTCTGTGTGGAAAATTCATTAACCTGTCTTAGCATATACATGAACCTCTCAAATTATTTATCCAGCTTCTCTCTATAAAGATTTTGAGGAAAGGGTAAAGCAGGCATGCACTTGCTCTCTTTATTAGATTCATCCCTTCTCGAAGTGTCCTCCTTCTTCGTTTTGTCAGCTCCCTTCTTGCCTTTCTTCTTCTTATCAACTTCATTTTTCAGCTTCTCCTAACTTTCTTTTTCAAGTACCACCTCTTTTCGGAATGGGGTAGGATCTTCCAATACTTGCCCGCTTCTCATCGTTACAAGATTTACCGTTTCTTTGGGGTTGCTTTCAGTGTCAGCTGGAAAAGTACCTGGGATCCTCTCAGACAATATGGTGGCAATTTGTCCCACTTGCTTCTCCGAATTTCGCAATCCTGTGCCAAGTTCTTTGATAGCTTCACCATGAGCTTCTAATCTCTCGTCTATCTTGACAATGAAGGACTACATTATATCTTCTAACCCAGACTGAATTGGTTGTTAAGGCTGAAATTGTTGCCTTTGCTGATTTTGGAAAACAGGCGCCCCTTGTCCCTGAGGTATGGCGTTATTTGTTGCCATGCATTTGCTGTACCCCATGTGAACTCCATGAAAAATTGGGGTGCCTCTGACCCACTGCATTAAAGTTTTAATTTCCACAACATTAACTTCCTTAGTTGAGGTTCATTTTGTAACGAAGCTAAGGTCGACTTCCTTATCTCTTTCGCCATGGCATCAAGCTCTACCTGCATAGATGTGTCAGCATCAACCGAGTGAAAAACATTCACCTATCTTCTTTTAGCACGTTCATAGGGCCACTAATTTGAATATTCAAACAATTCATCGAGAATAATGACTATATCCTTTGGTGTCTTTTTCATCAAAGGGCCTCCAGCTGCATTACTCAACGTTCTGCGTGAGGCCGGTGTCAAACCCTCCCAAAAATCCTGGAGTTGCATCAAGTGTTCGGTTCCACTGTGTTGACACTTTCTGACAATCTCCTTAAACCTCTCCCAGGTTTCAAAAACTATTTCATTATCTTTCTGGCAGATGTTATGGATCTCTCTTCTAAACTTGCCCGTTTTAGCCGAGGAGAAATTTTCGTTTAGAAATTTTCTGGTCATCTCCTCCCATGTTCTAATTGATCCCTAGGGCAAGCTTCAAAGCCACTGCTTCACATCGTCTTTCAGCGTGAAGGGGAATGCCCTTAGATACACTTCATCTTGTGAAACACCATTATATTGAAAGGTGTTCATGATCTCCTCGAAGTCCATTAGATGATTGTTTGGATCTTCGTTCATCTTCCCTCTGAATAAACAACAGTTTTGCAGAGTTTGGAGCAACCCTTGCTTCAATTCGAAATTGTTTGCTGCAACTGGAGGTGGTCGAATGCTTGAAAAACCTTGGTTGTAGACCGGTCTAGAGTAATCACCAAGTGGTCTCCCAACACCGGGAGCTATGTTTCTAAATTGTCCTGCACCCACATGTTGATTTTGATTAAGTCTGTGATCCATATCTTCTTCATAAATACGCCGTGCATATCTAAACATTGTTTCTTCAGCATCTCATATAGCTTTTTCTCTTTGTTGGGCTGCCTCTCTCGCAACCAAATCTACATTATCTTCACCGTTTCCGACCATATCTTTGGTTGAGGATTGCCCAACCTTTTCTAACGTCTCTGTGATCTTTCTTTCCTTCCTCAACTGTCCCAGTTGTTTTTCAATTTCCGCCTCGTACGGTAGCAATTCCTTCCCAGAAGATCGGGTCATGCACCAATCTAACCTGTAACCTGCGCACAATCAAAGAACACCAACCGTAAAAATCGAAAAATAAACTGAATATAAAAATAAAATTCCTGAATTAGAACTACAAACTATTTTAAATACTATTTATTGCCAACCCCGGCAACGACGCCAAAATTGACGAGCTTAAAACACACACCTAAATATGCTCGCTAGTCTAAGATAGTATAGTATAACATCATATCCACATGGATTGGAGTTAAACAATAGTATTATAGTTTGTAATTAGATTGAAATCCAAGATGATCAACAATTGAGATTTAATTGATTAAAAACAAGTATTAACTAATAATCTGAATCTAATTGCCTGGGATTTAACTCTAGTTAATTCACTTCTAATGTTCAGGTGAGTCTCTCGAATTCACTCAATTATTAGTTCAAACGTTCAGTAGAATTTCCTCTATGATTAAGTCTCAACCTCACAATATGAACCAATTCAAGCTCGGTAAAGTTATGGAAGAATTCACAATGGATTTGTCTTTAGGAGAACCTCTCTCGATTCTATTCCTATCTAAGTTTAATTAACAATTTAACTAGCCTCTTTCGATTACTCAGAAGAATTAATGAATTCAACCAACAAGATAATGCAAAACCATCACAAATTATGCCTCTCTCGATTACATGTACATGTGAATATAGATGAAACAATTAAATCATCCAAAATGATTCAATACATAAAAATGGAGTTAATATCCACAAACAACTATCAATACACCAAATCCATCAATCCCTAAAGAGAACTACTCCATATATATGGAGTAATTCATCACAAATATAAATAAAAGCATAAAATGATCCAAACTCTTGTCTTGAGTGAGGATTGAATGATGAATTCCTTGTTCTTTCGCTTCTCCACCTTCTCTCTAGCCTCCTTAGGTGTTAGATGTATCAAAAGTCCCAAAATAATGTTTTTCATGTATATATACCATGTAAGGTCGGGTCCAAACAAAAACACCTTTTCCTACGCGAAATAGGACAATTACTCTATAAAATTTGCACAGGTGCGCCGAATAGGGCGGCGCGCCTGGCGGGGCGGTTGTGGAAAACTTCAGAGAGCTTGTGCTATCAGGCATAAGAGTTTTGCACTAACGTGTTGCACAATGCATTGCATAGTACGCCGCATTAGTGCAAATTTCTCAGAGTACGAATTTCGCTTTGATTTTGACATCCAGACTTGGTTCACGACTCCCGAACACGATCCCGACTTAATTCCTTGGGATTTTACTCAGACATCAAAGCTCCAAATAGGTCGAATTCATTCCATAACATCTACATAGCTCAGAATCAGTCCTACAAGGCATAAAACACATAATTAATGCTAAGCACTAGCAATTAAAGTTCAAACTCAATTAAAGTGTAGTAAATTAGAGTGCAATAAGCGACTAAAACACGAGATTATAGCGTACCATCACTCGTCACTACTCTACCGAGGTTAGTCTTGATACTTACTGGGTACCATTATGGTGTACTCATTCTACGCTTGATGCACATTTTTGTACAGATCCAGGTACTTTGGAGTTTGTTGATCATTAGCTAGATGATCGAGCATTGTTGTGGAGAATTAAAGTATACTTGCTATCGCGTTCATAGGCCCCAGAGTCACCTTCCGAAGTTTATTTTGTACTGTTTATTTCTATTCCAGAACATTTGTACTTAGAGATTTTCGAATGAACTCAGTTGAGCTTATGACTTGTAATACCGCTTTAGGAATGTTATATATCAACTTTGGATTGTTGGCTTTATATAGAAATTTCTGATTCATATTTAATAGTTCACTGGTTAAATCTGTTAATAATTCAGTAAGTGATATGCTTACCTAGTCGTAGAGGCTAGGTGCCATTATAACATCCTACAGAGGAAAATTAGGGTCGTGATGAAATGCTCCTGGACCATCCGATGCTACACTCGAAAATACGCCAAAGTCCGAAATCACCTTACGAATCTACAGGAATCTTCAAATCCTGATTCCAAGTTCATTTACTCAAAGTAAATTCTTGGTCAACTCTCCTAACTTAAAGCTTCCGAATTGAGAGTTATTCTTCCAAATCAACTCCGAACTTCCCGAAAATCAAAATAGACTACATGTGCAAGTCATAGAACATAAAGTGAATCTACTCAAGATCTCAAACCACCGAACGACATGCTAGAGCTCAAAATGACCAATCGGGTCTTTAATTCTCCCCCACTTAAATATATGATCATCCTTAGACGTGCCAAGGACCGGTCCAAAGTTGTCAAAATCACCGAATAAGTCCTCGTGAACCTACACGTGCCACTACAATTCATATGAGCACATTAGCTCAACCCCGACTGAAGATCCTTCTTGCTACCTTAGCCCGCAAGCCTTAGAACCAAATTCTAACATCCAAAATTTGCTGTAAGGTCCAATTCTTGCGTACATACACTGTATCAATCTCAATAAGTTGTACCAGAACATATTTACACACCTAAGTCGTACCCATACAATATATCACATAGCTCATATGTCCATAGTAATATCATCCAACCATAATAGCTGTAAGTTTCCAAATATGATACTGGTAATACACCTCTTGACACATGAAGACCTTGTTCCAATCCTACCAATACTACAACAATGAAACAGATATACAAATTATCATAACCACCAGTCAAAGAAATAAATCATGGATTTGTCCCATTCGACATGAACCATAGCTGCATTCTGAACTGATTAGTGACATTTCCCCTCCAAACATACATTATACAAATCTGATTGCACTTATTCCAGGTCCAACAACCTCGTCTCACCCAGTAAAAGCTGCTCGGCAGAGAAGCCACATCAGACATCATTTAAAATCTCGTATGAAGCAATTCGTTCGCCCAACAAGACACAACTCGAATATGAGCCATAAGGAAAGGAAATCCAGGTTCAGAACTATCCCACACACATGAAAAATATAACCATCGAAATATATACTATGAATCTATCCCACAAAGGAGAAGTAAACACACAAAATCGATAAGGAATCATACACAACATTCCACTATTACGGAGGGTAGACCAATCCAAACATCATACCTGTGGCGGCGTGCCATACAATCTACCCCTAACAATCTACATGGGAATACCCATCGAGCCAAAATTCTCATACTCGCTAGACACACGTATATCACCCCACAAGCACACCAAGTGCATAAACATAGCCTGGGGAGACGGATAGTATCAAATGGCACAGAGGTCCAAACATGTCTAACGTGCAATAAACAAATCAACATCTCGAGGGCCATCTCGCTCATATAACACCACAAGACTATACATGAACACAACACACGTGTGAATAATCAAGACGCCTCACAACCCAAATAGAATAGAAGTAACATAGTAGATAAACGATGACCGAAATAACATCCACTATGCCCGAAGGCTCATCCATAGACAAATGTTGTGCTGAGTAAACATATCCGATATAGTGTAGAATATACATTCACGTTAGGCCTACCTATAGACCTCTAAACTGATTCCGAAAATCTCAAAATAGGTAAGTATCCTTTCAAGATCTAAAATGACCCTATCCATGGCACATTCAAAGAACCGTCAAATCTTAAAAAACAGTTCGCAACCATAGGAATAGTACATTTATCAGACATAAACTCTTCAATCTGAAACAGTACAAGAAGATCCACACTTGACCTCAATTTGTAATACTTAAATGACTGACACGTCACACATAGACTATCATTCCATGGGAGATACTCCCACAACATACTATGTAACAAAATCTGTACATCCATGGCTACCAATATTCTATATCAGTAGTGCTAATCAGGAATCCGCAAATCAATATGCAATGTCTCCTCCACAGAACACACCATTATTAGGTGACACTAAAATAGCACCAGCACACTCATGACATCCTTGACAACAACAACAACATACCCAGTAATATCCCACACTATAGGGTCTGGGGAGGGTAGTGTGTGCACAGATCTTACCCCTACCTTGTGAAGATAGAGAGGCTGTTTCCAATAGACCCTCGGCTAAGGAAAGCATAAGCACCACATTAATGAAAATATAGACAAGAAGGGACAATACCAAAAAGCCATACAAAAGTAGAATAAAAACAACAAAATAGTAAGGTGATCAACAATGAAAGAAAAATACGGTTAGTCATAAAAACCTACTACCGGCAAAAAGCGAGACTGCATGCTAATACTACTGTTATGAACACTCTAGACTACCTACTCTACTACCCGAACGCGTAATGACATAATAGCGTACTCGCGACATCCTTGACAAAAATCTAAAAATCTGAAATCCACCCCCTCCTTCGAACCCGTGACATCTTTGACAAAACTGAACCGCAACCTTGACTCCTCAAATCCCAATTGCACACCGCTCACTACACCTATCATGCCATTACACGAGAGTACAAGAATTTCATGATAAATCCTGAACCACCAATGAATAAATATTTCATGGGCTAGAGACCTCATTCACTTAACTCATTTCAGGAGAAAATTACAACACGCGACCGATTTACCATAACCGCAGAAGACACAAACCTTAAGTCGTGCTCGAAATCGTCATAACCTCTTCGGGACCTATTTGCACATAACCGAACCATTAAAAATGAGTCTTCTAAATAAAATGAGTCATGCAGACTGCCAAACCCACAAGTGTAGCTGTCAACACCTGTATAGCCTTATCACACCAAAGGAATTGACCATTTCCCTTACCATGCCGATCCAAGCTACTACTAAACTAACCCAACTTCTTCAAATTTCCTCTTGGCTTGCTTTTGCAACAAAATTTCTCTTCCCAACACACTATGGATTTCAATTAACACTCATCCCGAGTGAACCCAAAATCAGAAGACCATGTTGAGTGCCCAACTCCTTGATGCCCAACTAATATTGAGTGCTCCATATTATGTTCGATGAGTAGGAAGGAACTAAACACATAACCTTCAACTGAAATCAAGTGGCACGACAAGGAATCAAGAAAGGGAAGTTCTCCAAACAGCCTTGTAGCCTCTCAAAGATAAGTACAAACGTCTCTGTACTAATCCGTAAGACTCTACTAGACTTGTTCATGACCCGTGAGACCAAAGTGAGCCTAGTGCTCTGATACCAAGATTTCATGACCTAATTCCCACTATAGGCAGTGATGGCGCCTAATACTACCGTTAGGCAAGCCAATCAATAAATCAACTCATTGTTAGATAACTCAAAATGCATTCAGAAGCAAATAATAAGATAAATAATCAAAATTGTTCATTTTCATTGAAAAATCTGATATTATTTTAAATTCTCGAACATGGTCAGAATATAAATCTTTATGTAGTAATAGAGTAAATCAAGATCAAGAATATAAATCCCCGAAATCCGGTGTCACAAGTGCATATGAATATACTAGAATATACCATACTACTATAATAACTGTATGGAATAGAAAATAGACAGAATACACTAAATGGATAAGACGGGGACTGCGTGTGATGTGGATCATGACATGAGGTGCAATTCACCATAAAGTTTCCTCAGCAGCTGCACATATGCGCCAAGATGACCATCAAATGTACTTGTCTCAGTACTTGCACAATTAGTGTGGAAATGTAGTATGGGTACATAAATCAACGCGTACGTAGTAAGTGAATAACCTAACCTCGAAGAAGTAGGGGCGAGGGGTCCGCATCGACACTTACTAGTGGTGTAATAAATCGAGTACAATAAAAGTAGGCAGGTATGAAGTATGAAAAGTAAAACAGTGAAGTCAAATATATGAAAATAACACAATCCTCAAATAAACGTAAACACAAACCCTCGAATACCGATTACCATCGTGAATGGAATGTGTGTCAGGTCAATAACCACTAGAATATCACATCTCAAGTCAAATGGATTCATAGATGTGCTCCTTCCTTATCGAATATTACACACGATTCTACCAAGGGAAACGACCTAATCCCATAAGAGTGATAGTATAATACCTTGTAGTGGCGTATGGCCCAATCCTATAAGAATAATGTACACTACCGAGGTCATACGAC
Organism: Nicotiana knightiana; assembly: GCA_005239525.1. Taxonomy (NCBI): domain Eukaryota; kingdom Viridiplantae; phylum Streptophyta; class Magnoliopsida; order Solanales; family Solanaceae; genus Nicotiana; species Nicotiana knightiana. The sequence goes on from ML388528.1 coordinate 79,133, forward strand.
CCGATCCGTAGATGAATCTCATAATACTGCTGAGGAGAGGGGCCAGATTACATAAGAATATGTTACATGATACTACCGAGGTGACCGGCCTGATCCCATAAGAATGTACTCCATGATACTACCGAGGAGAATGACTCGACCCCATAAGAATATATTACATAAAACTGCTGAGGCGAACAACCCGATTCTATAAGAGTACTGGTGAGGCATTCATCCCGATCCCATAAGATTACTGTTGAGGTATACGGTCCGATCCCATAAGAATATGAAACTTTGACGGGTCACTGGCCCCACTTACAAATATACAATTGAGTTATGAAATTCAAAAAAACTTTCAGACAAATAAGCACAACGCGAAAGTAATTCGTAAAGGGGAGTATAATTTTCTTGACTAATCATGTAGCTCGTCAAATATCTATAATAGCAAGTCTGATACTTCACACAAGTCTAGTCTCATACTAAAGTGTAAATTAAGGCATTCAAACAGGAAAAGATAACTTTAATACAGTTAAAACATGGTGTGAGTCTAAGTCTATACGGACATGATGAAGAATCTAACATACGCACGGACACTCGTTGCCTCATACGTTCGTAGCTCCCATAACATAACAAATATAGCACCTACGGGGTAAATTTCCCCTCACAAGGTTAGACAGGAGACTTGCCTCGCTCCGAGATCCGATAACCGGTTCCAATATCTCTATAACACCTCAAACCAATTCAAAAGGATCCGAAACAAATCAAAGAACGCGCAAACCAATCAAAATATACTCAAATACTCGTAATTTAACAATTAGAAATAATTTCCAATTCTACATGAAAAGTCAACAAAGGCAACCCCTGGGCCCACGCGCCCGAATTCTGAAAATTCTCGAAGATAAATACTAACACCACGAACTTAAATGTATAATTTATCTCCAATTTCATGGTCAAAATTCAAAAATACCATTTTTAAATTTTCTTCCAAAATCCCACAATTTCTACCAATTTTCATCTTTAAATCTATATATAATCCATGTATTTATCTCACAATGAGTAGGAATCACTTACCTTGTGATGGATGATGAAAAAGCCCCTTCAAAATCGGCTCTAATGAGAGAAATGAGATAAAAATGATCCAAGTCCTGATTTGCATTCTTATACACTGCCCAGACATCCTTCTTCACGATTGACGAAACAACCTCGCGATCGCGAAGGCCAAAACAAACTCGCCTAGAAAACCTTCTCCGTTAATGCGAGTACCAAGCTCGCGACAACGACCATGTGCCTGTCAAGCCTATGTGAACACGATCCCAACTCTGAGAATGCGGAGGCCAATCTTCCAACCTCAACAATACATCTTCCACGATCGCGGAATTCCTTACACGATCGTGTAGAGCAACTCTCCAAACCCGGCCATCCCCACTACCACCTCATGTTCGTGACTCCTCCCATGCGAGTGCGTAAAACAACCTGACCGCCCACCACGATCGCAATTCCCCTTTATGCGATCACGAAGAACAAGTCTTCACGAGCTCCACTCACCCCACAATCACGAAACCACTATCCCGATCGCGATGCATACCCCTGACACTAAAAATCAACAATTACAAAATAAAGGGAATTGGTCCGAAACCACCCCGAAACGCACTTGACGCCTTCGAGACCCCGTCCAATCATACGAACAAGTCCCCATACCTTATACAAACTTATCCAAAGGCTTGAAACGCCACAGATATCATCGAAATCACGAATCGAGAATCAAAATACTTCTTTTAACTTTCAAGTCTTCAAACTTTGCCATATGTGTTTGAATCACACTTAGACATTCCGGATCACGACCAAACATCACACATAAGTTCCATTCTATAAAATGAACTTATCCAAGGTCCTGGAATACCACCCAAAATCCAATAACACCGAAGTCCGCTTCAAGTCAAACTTAGCCACTATCAAAAAAACTTCTAATAATAAGCACTGAAATGCTTCTGGATTATCTGTTACTTAACCCGAACATACACCCAAGTGTGAAATCACTTTACAAATGTATAGGAATCTTGAAATCCTGATTTCGAGGTCGTTATAAAAGTCAAACCTTGGTCAATTCTGCAACTTAAAGCTTCCGAATTGAACATTAGTCTTCCAAATCAACTCTGAACTGCCCGAAAATCAAAACCGACTATAAGTGCAAGTAATACTACATAAAGTGAAGTTACTTAAGATCTCAAACCACTGGACGACATGCTAGATCTCAAAATAACCGGTCAAATCATTGCAATTCTACTTACAAAATGCTATAGGTTGCTTATGTCTATTGGTTGCCTATACAATTGGTAATCAATGCACATAGTGCTAACTTTATTGATAAAATTGTTTTGTCTAATTGCGATAACATCCCTGAGCTTACTAAAATTTTAGAAAAAAATTATTATGCTAAAAAATAATTTCTAGTATATATTATCCTACTGTTACACAAATGTTATGGTATATTTGTGGAGTTTCTGTTACATTTGCTAAGTATAAAAAAAATAATGAGTATTCACCGGCCGTTAATAAAAGAAATTAAAAATTTAAAAAGTATATTTTTTATATTCCTCAAGCTTATTTAGTTTCTACTCTACTTAACCCATCTTTAAAATTATAAGGACGGAGAGACTTGTTAGTAAAATTTATGAGAACATAGAAATTTTAAAAAATAAAAATCCAAGTATCGAAGATTGTCAAGCTAGCATATATGTTTATGCCTAACTAATGTTTGATAAGTATTAAAATATGGAAAATCCAGAGAGTGTACATGTATTACTACTTATAAGGCTAGAGTAGAAGATGTGAGAAGTGTGTACGATATAAATCGAAGATGCCCGAGCCTTAGGGTTCAAGGAATATGTCTCGATTTTAAGCTGGGATATCGAGGTCAGACTAGATCGACACCACAGTAACAGAATCGCGAAATATCCGTGCTCAATCATCAATCATCAATCCGGCGAGAATCTCGGAGCCGGTAGAGCTATTGGCGGTTAATAATGTCAATCATGTATCTTACTTCCGCAATTAGAATTATTCCTTATTTAGGATTCCTCTAATGTATAAAGAGGAACCCTACTCATTTGTACGCATCCATGATCACAATTATCACAACGCTCTAGTTCTTGCTCACACTGCTGAATACAAAGCTCTTTTATTTACTGTTAATTCTCCATATTTGATTTGTTCGCATTATTATTGCTAAGGTATGGATCTTTCCCTTTTCGTTTGCTTAAATATGAGAAACTAACTTATTGCAGGTACCCAACCCAAGATATCGAGACCTCAGGTTTTAAAGTAAGCGTTGCACTCTTTTTCCCTTAGACTGATTTTTATCCCAAATGGATTTTTCCGGTGTGGTTTTTAACGTGGCAACAACTATGTGCTACCTGGGGATAATTCAACAATATCCAAGGCTTCTTTGCAGTCAACCTCAAAAACTGGGGGGTATCACCCTCGGATGTTATGTAAATGGGTCTCGATAGGAAATTTTTTTTAATGGGCCAAACGGTCGAATGAACCGTGTCCATGTAGAATAGCCGAGTCCCGATAGAAAAACATGTACGCATGTATGAATAATACAAAGAAGTTCTCTCTTTTTTCCAAGAATCTCGTGTTTGAAGTAGGTTTTCCATTATACAAGTCGTATACTTATGATCTATTGCGCAAAACTAACACTCATGAAGAACGGCCCAAGGGCCGAACACAAACATACCTCGAACACTCGGGGACTGCTTACTCGAGCTATTTAAAGTTCGAGGTTATAATACCTCAAAGAAGCACCCCCCGATATACAGGCCAAGGCCTTCACACTTGGGAACTAACATTTTGAACAAGTTCGAAATGTTATTGGGAAACAAGTCCAAGAGACATACCGGAAGGCTACGGTCATTATTAATGACTACGGTCATATGAAAAGGCTACGGCCAAAATTATGCGGCTTAGAGACGTCCGGCTTCCGCCATAAACTAAAGGCCTTCAAATACTTCGAAAAACCGGTTAAATAAGGCTACCCTCGGCAAAGCAAATAAGGGCTTCGATAAAATCAGCCCCCAAATAATTCAAAGGCTTCGGTAACATCAACCTTCGAGATGTTAAATCATTTCAACACAAACAGGTTAAGAAAACTTGGGCACCGAACCCTCAAAAAACCCAATGGGTATATAAATATACGCTATGGTATAAGAAATTTTCACTAAGTCTTTTAGCCGAAGAGGGAAAAACAATAGCAGCTTTTAGAGGCCAAACTGGCCCGACTTTAAGAGCCCAAGGGCCAACCTAAAAGAGCCTAAGGGCCGATATAAAAGAGCCTAAGGGCCGATATAAAAGAGCCTAAGGGTCAATCTCATGAGCCGAAAGGCCAATACAATTAAAGAATCGAGACCACGCTCTCATTCGATTCAAACCTAAGGGTCTGGTTATTGCGAGCTTAAACAAACAATTCAAGATCGAGAACTTAATAATCGTTGATACAACCTAAGGGCCTGCCATATCCTATAAAATTATTCGAGCTTGGACAATAGGGATAACTCGTATATTAGTTCGAAATATGTTGTCCCCGAGACGAACTCCCAAATGAGCTTCGGAGTCGGGGACTTGCCCCGAAAAAATAAAAAGCCTAAGTGTTTATTTCGATCGCAAAAAAAGCTAAAGAGAATTTTTCAGTAGAGACAATTAAGCACACAAGGACAAAGAGAAATCAAGGAACATTTTCCATTATATCCAAAAATACATGTACAAAAAGGGCCAACCAGGGCCTTACAAAAACAAAAAAAAAAGAAGGAAGAAAAAAGCTAACACCTAGCTATTATTGCGGCTAGCCCCCTCTACATCAGCTTCTCCTCGAACAGCTTGGTCAGAGGTATCTTCATCGTCATCCTCGCTTCCATATTCTCCATTACCGGACCCGTCGTCGTCATCGTCATCTGAAGAGACACGCTACCTAGCCTCGTCCTCGAGCTCTTTAGCCCGAGCAATCTCTTCGGAAAGGTCAACACCCCGAGATTGAACTTACTCGAGGGTTTCCCTCGGGATCAAAACTTAGCCAATTCAATATGCCATTGCTCCCGACCAGAGGCCTCCTTCAGCTGGGCTTGAACTGACACGGCGTCAGCCCGGTACTGCGCTATGGATTTTTCTGTCCCTTGGTTTGGTCTTTTCAATTTCATCCTGGCCTTGCCAAATCCAGCTTCGAGCTCTTCGAATCTTTTCGCCAGAGCAGAGCCCCTTTCTTTGAGGTCTAGGAGCTGGGCCTCCGCCAAAGATAACTTTACTAAAGCTGGTTCTTTTTCAACGGCTAGGCGGTCCATATTGGCTTTCCACCGATAACAATCGGCCTTAACCTGATCGACCTCCGCTCGAAGGAGACCGATCTTCTCCACCTTCTACTGCAACTGAGATTTTGAAGAGTTAACCTCCACAGTCGGGTCGACCCCATGTTGTATCAGCAAGGAAGTTACCTGCTTATCGAGCTCGACTTCTTCCTCATGCGCCTTGGCTAATTCCGCTTGGATGTTCTTTATGGCCTCATTTTTTTGGCCACAAAGACCCTTCCAAACGTTCATCTCTCTCGAGACCCTCAAGAGTTTGGCTTCACACTAACTATGATCAGAGCAGAATTTAGTAGAAGCCTGTACAGAGGAATAGAAGACAGGTTAGAAAAAATAGAATATAAAGGAGGACGGCTGAAAGTCAACAAACACTTACCTTAGAGACGAGGCGGTGAGCCTCCGCCATGAGGCCCGAAGAATCAGTGATATGGGAGGCATCATCAACCCTGACGAAGCAAAGGATCACCAGAGCTGGAGCCTCCACCGATCTCGGGGGTCTTCAGTATTTGGGAATCCCTAAGCGCCCCTTAGGAAAAGACCGACATGAAAGACGTTTGACGTATTGTCATGAACCCCAGTGAATCGCTCAGAGTGCTCTGATCGACATTCCTGGTCTCCGAACTGGCCTTTCCCAGTGTAGAAGTTAACGATCGAGATATCGCCTCGACCTTGAGAGATTTGGGGTTCACCCCCAACTTATTTTTCGAAGCCTCATTTTCGAGGATGTGTTGCAACCTCAATGGGTTTTCGAGGACAGGATAGCAATGCCGAGGAGTTTTCTTCCTCCTCTTCCTCATCCTGGTCCCTCAGCTTTGGGACCATATCCACTGTGAGGCCGACTGTTTTTCTCCTCACCCTTCGAGGATTGAGCTTAGAGACCTCTGATTGAGAGGTGCCTTTCCTTTTCTTATCCTTTCCTGGACCGGGATTCGGGGATTCAGCTTCTCCATCTTTGCTCGAGGGCCTCATGATGGCGTCTTTAGTCAAACTTGTATAAAACAGAGACTAACAATGAAAAAAAGGGGGGATAGTAACTTTGGAATACACGAGAAGGGACCTTACCGTGGTTTTTGGCTTCGCACTTGCCTTTACACAAATCCCTACACACTCGTTCACCTCGGCTCGAGGTGGAGGCTAGCCTATGTATCCAATATTCAAAGTCAGGCACCGCCTCGGTCATCTAAGGTTCAGCTGCATAGTCAAAGAAATACGTCAGGAAAAATCGACTAGGACACCGAACCAAAAGAACAAAGGATAATCACGTTTGGTTTTTCACTCCTCGGGGAAAGACATCTTGTCTTCAGGTATTATGTCACAGGTCCTCACCCGTATAAATCAGCTCATCCAGCCCCGATCTTTGTCTTCGTCGATGTTCAAAAACAAAGCTTTGTTCGCTCGGGATCTATACACCGCATGAGATGGTCCAATGTGAACTCCAATCCCCCAGACTCGTTGGAGTAGTAGCGCATCATGGTCATTATGCACCATAGCAAAGAGTAAATTTGACCAAGAGTAACCTCGTACCTCTTGCAGAAGTCGAAGATCACTGGGCCGACGGGACCCAGTGTGAAGGGATAAATGTACACACTCAAGAACCCCTTCAGACGAGTGGTGATGCTCTCTTCAGATTGAGGAATTTGCACCACCACCTCTGGGCCCCACTTGCAGTCTGCTTTCATCGAATAAAGGTGGCCCTTGGTTATTGAACACATGTACACCGACATGTGCTCGCATCGGCTCAACATCGACGAGGGATTATCGACCTTAAAATCGGTCCTTAGGATACAGAAACCGGGTACATATTCCTGAACAGCCGGTTCTACCGGCGTTTTATCATCGGACGGTTGAGATGAAGAAGATGGTACTGTTTTGGAGGTCTTTGCCATTCGTATATGAGTTGAGAGCAAAAGAGAGGATATATGACCGGTGGTTCCAGTAGGAGCAGCGGTGGCTTGATGAACAACAGTGAGAAGGAAATGAAAGGGTTTGTGTGCTCAAAGGTTTGTGATCAAAGCAAAGTAAAATTTTGAATCTATTATAGAGTAGGTATTTATAGGTTCAAAATGGAGATTCAGTGCCACCAGTGGCCGACCAACGACTGACATGCACTTATGGTTCTTGGGGACCAAACCGACGGGACGTTTCAGTCACATTTGTCGCTTACTTCATAAGAATGACGTCATGGACGAGGTATGAAGAAAATTGAGGCTGAGGGATATGTGTGTACGGTAGAAATCGAAGACGTCCGAGCCTGAGGGCTCTAGGAATATATCTCGATTTTAAGCTGGGATATCGAGGTCAGACTAGATAGACACCACATTATAATCGCAAAATATCCGGGCTCAATCATCAATCCCGGCGAGAATATCGGAGCCAGTAGAGCTATTGGCGGTTAATAATGTCAATCATGTATCTTACTTCCGCAATTAGAATCATTCCTTATTTAGGATTCCTCTACTATATAAAGAGGAACCCTACTCATTTGTACGCATCCATGATCACAATTATCACAACGCTCTAGTTCTTGCTTACACTGCTGAATACAAAGCTCTTTTATAAACTTTTAATTCTCCATATTTGATTCGTTCGCATTATTATTGCTATTCTTACTATTTTTGGCAAAGTATTCTCGAATCTAATCCAGATCAAGGTCGACGACTTCCAATTAGACGGGTTCGATTCATATAAATCATTTAATTCATTTATTTGCTTTACTATTTACCAATTAACATTGAATTGGATCGCATATCCTTATAACCACATTACAAATTTAATTGTTACTCATATTTCGAGGTAAACAAGAAGGTATGTAGGATTTAGTACGTCTTGATTCTGCTATGGAAGATGAACTTGATGTGTATCTTAATCATGAATTAGAATTTATTAAAGATGAAGAAGGCAACAAACAGCTTTTAGCATGATTTAGCGAGCGTGGCAAGACATTTCCAACACTTTCGAGATGGCCTAAGATATACTAGATTCTCGTGCATCATCAGTAGCATTGGAGAGTGCTTTTAGCGAGACAAGATTTCAGATTGGAGACCATAGACATTCATTAGCTGAAGACAACCCATAAATTTTCATCTTATTCAAAGATTAGATTCATTCGGAAAGAAGAATTCTTGATTTTAAAAAATTAAGCACTAGGGAATACAACAAAAAAAACTGGAGTTAGCTATAAACGTCATCGCTATGTCGCTAAAACGCTAGTAGCTAGCAGAATTTTTTGATAATTTGTTGCTAAATGAGATTAGTGACGGATTTTTCTGTTTAGCTACAGAATTTGTCCGCCGCTAAAACCTTATTTTTAGTAGTGTAGGAAGAAGAAGAATACAATGAAGTAATTAGCACCAGGAGCGATGACGACAGGGAACTCATGGAACATCAAGCGAGATTGCTAATTCTAGAGGAATATCCCACAAATATTATAGAAAAGCTAAAACAAAGCTATATAGAGCTTACAAATATTAGTATGATAATTTATAATTAGCTACTAAGAGCCCTAGTTCAAACAGAACCCTTTCTAGAAAGATGTGGTTGTATAGATTAGGTGCTCTTAAAAAAACTTGTATTTATGTCTCAAAATTAAAATTTTTATGAAATAAACTAAAAGGCTTTAGCATTGAGTTCTTTAGGTAATGTTGTACTTAGTTACTTTATACCTTGGGATTGTATTAAATAAATTAAAATTCTATTATATTTACTAAAATATTTTCTACAAGTCTTGTTTTTTAATATTTACAATATATTACTTAGTTTGCTCTGGCAATGGACGCACTCACACACCATATCCAAGGAAAGGTGTCATAGTGTATGTTGTTCTCTGATGATATAGTTCTGATTGATGAGACGCGAGGCGACATGAATGGGAGACTAGGGGTATGGAGATAGGCCCTGGAGTCTAAAGGTTTCAAGTTGAGTAGGACTAAGACGGAATATGAGGAATGTAAGTTCATCGACGGGTTGGGGGAAGCGGATGTGGAAGTCAGGCTTGACTCACAGGTCATCCTCAAGAGAGAAAGTTTTAAGTACTTAGGGTCAATTGTCGAAGGAGATGGGGAGATCGACGGGGATGTTACACACCATATTAGGGTAAGGTGGATGAAATGGAGGTTAGCATCTGGAGTCCTGTGTAACAAGAATGTGCCACCGAAACTTAAAGGTAAGTTCTATAGAGCGGTGGTTAGACCGACCATGTTGTATGGAGCTGAGTGTTAGCCAGTCAAGAATTCACATATCCAGAAGATGAAAGTAGCAGAAATGAGGATGTTGATATGGATGTGTGGGCACACTAGGCTGGATAAGATTAGGAAACAAGATATTCAGGAGAGGGTGGGCGTGGCTCCTGTGGACGACAAGATGCGGGGAGCGCGACTTAGATGGTTCGAACACGTGCGGAGGAGAAGCCTACATGCACCGGTTAGGAGGTGCGAGCGGTTGAATTTGGCAGGTACGAGAAGAGGCAGATGGAGGCCTATGAAGTATTGGGGTGAGGTGATCAGGCAGGACATGGCGCAACTTCAAATTTCCGAGGACATGGCTCTTGATAAGAACATGTGGACGTCAAGCATTAGGGTGGTAGGCTAGGGGGTAGCCGAGAGTTCTTCCCTCTTTATACCGGGTAGCCAGATAGAGTTTTGTTTAGGTTTGTTAGCGGTCTATGTTGTGTTCACATTGTTGTTTTGCATAGTTTTGTGTTATTGTCCTTTCACTTATTCATTGTTATTTTCTTTCTGGCACATTTAGCTGTTACATGTCTTTTCTTTTGTTTCTTTTCTGATATTATTGTCTCTCTTGTCGAGCCGAGAGTCTCAGGGAAACAACCTCTCTACCCTTTTCGGGGTAGGGGTAAGATCTGCGTACACTCTATTCTCCCTAGACCCCACTAGTGGAATTTTACTAGGTATGTTGTTGTTGATACTACTTAGTTTCTTTACAATATATTATTTAACTTCATTAAAAAAGTAAAAAACTAGTCGTTGCGAACTTAAAAAAATTAGTCATTTCCAACTTTAAAAAAATAGCCGCTACTAACTACAAAAATTAGTTGTTGCCAACTTTAATTATTAAATAATTAAATTAATAAAATTAAAAAAAACTCACTTACACTACTAAAAATCCGGCAAAAAGAGACCAAATATTTGCGACCAAAATTGGTCTATAAAAAAAACGACCAGAGTTGGTCGCTAAATTGGATAAAATTATAAAAAAATAATTGTAAATACATTAGTGACCAAGGTTGGTCGCTTTTTGGTCGATAATGTGGTCAAAATGTTGACCGGACTGGTCAGACTTTCTTGGTCAAATAAATATGAAAATTAGCGACCAACTTTGGTCGCTAAAGTGGGAGCCAGTTATAAAATTTTTTAATAATTATATTATTATTTTAAAAAATTATAAAATTTAAAATTAGCGACCAAAGTTGGTCGCTTATGAAAGGGGAAGCAGATAGAGACCAACTTTGGTCGCTAATCTGGGACCCAAATATAAAATTTTAATAATTATATTATTATTTAAGAAAATTATAAAGTATAAATAAATATAATTTAAAATGAGCGACCAAAGTTGGTCGCTTAAGAAAAGGGAAGAAGATAGAGACCAATTTTGGTCGCTAATCTGGGACCCAGTTCTAACGTTTAACAATTACGTTATTATTTTAAATATTTTATAAAATATAAAATAAATCTGATTTATAGTTAGCGACCAACTTTGGTC
>MDKJ01014203.1:0-25680 GCA_005239525.1 Nicotiana knightiana
TTCGCGTATTTTTCGACGTATTTGCATCCTTTTAGCTCCGTTTCCATTTCCAATTCACCTACATATAAAATAAACCCCATTAGGCACATAGGACATGTATTTTTATCATTAAAGCACAAAAAATGCAAGGTATATAATGCTTAAAATCATGAATTCTAGCCACGCATCACTTTCTCACCTCCCCTTCCCCCGATGAACTCTGTCACTCTTCTCCGGCCACCTCTCTTACCGGAAACCATGAGGTTTCACCCCTTCTAGCCTATGTCTCCTCCTATGCTAGGTTGACACTACCTTGAGGTCTTCAAGTGAACCTGGAGCGGTTTAACTCCCACCCATGGCCTTTCATGCCGTTTTCACCATCTACGACCGTCTGAGTAAGATCTCTTCACTTTTTGGCCAGAACCTGTGGTTGTTTAGCCGATTTCTCTTCTCTTTGGGTTGTCTCCATGAAACCCTAACTACTATCGCTTGGTTTCTTTAGATCCGTAATAGATCTTGGCATATTACAGGCTATTTTGATGTTTTCCTTAAAGATGTTCCGTTTTCCCTAAAACAATTCTTCATCTTCAAACTAGGGTTTCATAACCTCTTTTTAAAACGGTTTTCCTATGATTTTTCAGTGTTATCCTAGGATTTCTACTGTGTTTTAGTGATTTATTTAAGTCTCTCTCTTTATCTGAGTTGTTGTGTTAAAACCCTAATCTTTAGTCCTAAACCTTGAGTTCCTGATTTGTCTCTGATAATATGTTTGCATATGTGCTTGCGTCTCATGATCTTTATGATTCTCTGAAAATTTACCCTATGGTGTTCATCTATGTCTCTGATTTTCTTGCTTTTCCCACTTACATCAATGTTTACTCTGTAATTCATGTGAATCCCTAATTTCGTATGATTTTACTCTACTGTGATTACTAGGGTTTCAGATTTCTTGACCATTATCTATTTAATTCGTGTTGACTTCCTTTAGCTGATGTTGTCCTTATTCGAGTCCCTGATTCCCTGGGATTATTGTCCTTCACTGATCTCCTATGGTAATACAGTACTGATTTTGACCCATGACCTATTCACTTGCCTTATTTGATTGATTCTACTGTTAATCGATTCTTATAAAGCTTTCCTTAATTAGATTTTCTGAACCTAGACTAATTACTTGTTCTATATGCTGAAATTATTTCCCTGTGTGGTATTCTAGTCATACGTGATACTTTCCCTAATTGGTGCTAATTTCCTGAGATTTAAACCTCATTTGAGGGCTTCTTGCTGATTTCCATCATTCCCTGCCTTATTTTTCGTAGTTGATTATGCTGGTTCTTATGACATTCCTTAATTAATATGTTATGTACCTAGCCTAATTACCTGCCATATACTTGTATTAGTTTGAAATATTTCCTTGTGTGTTATATGTCATCCATGTGGTATCTTTCCTTATTTGTCACATGTCCATTACCGTTTGAAATTGACCCCTTAATTAAAGAGAGTACTGACTTTGATTCTCTGATGACAAATCCTGATTCCTTTATTTACTTCTTAACTATAGACTTTACCTTATCTGCTACCTGCTTTCAAACTATATATACTCTCTACTCTTCATTCAGAGACACGAACTAATCTGTTCAACTCTCTCTCACAACTAAAAACTATCTGCTCTCTCTCTTTTCTGTGCTAGTTACTACTATTCTAAGTTAGCCGGCTGCAAGCCAAGACTAACTATTGTGCATCTCCTACTTCCTGTTTGTGTTACTGCTTTCTTCACTTCACTGGTATGTTCTAATTCAGATTTCAGTTCTCAAACCAACATGTTTCTACTACTGTTGCAATTCATTGTGTTTCTAATTTGCTTTTACTTATTATTTTGTTGTTCAACATGTAACTAGGATCCTGAACTCCATTCACATGATAAGTTATACTCTATTTGTCATAACCAGCATGTCCTTATGTACTTGATACATGTTCTATGTGAATCTTCATGCCTATGTTTGGTACATTAGTTTGATTAGGGTAAATCCTACTGTCTTGAACTATTTGGTCATGTTATGTTAGTATAATCCTATACCCTAATGTATCCCCCAATCCCCTGAATCCTTAGGAACTTCTGATTGTGCAATGCCTGCTACATGTTTGCCCTCACATGCTCTGTATTTATCCCTCAAATACCATTACCCCTGCTTTTGATTGTTGGACTATTCCTGGTCCTTTGTGTGATGTTGAACTTGTTGGTGTTCCTGCCCTTTTAGTGGTTAAACTTCATTGTTATAAAACTATTTCAATCAAGTTTCCCTCTACAAAACTATTTTCTTACTTACCCTTTTCAAAACTGTTTTCTTACTTAACCTTTTCAAAACTATGTCGAGTACTCTCACTCTACTCTTAGATCATTAAGTTCTGCCCCCCCCCCCCTGTGTGAGCATTGCCTTGGGACCCTTGATATCCCTCTGAACTTTGACACACAAAGGCTGGCCATTCCACACTGCACTTACTTTCTACCTTGGCTATGAAATCTGGGTGTGAGCACTGCCCGGTATCCCTTGAGGTCCTTAGGAAACTCTAACACATCCGGATTGTTAAAATGCTGTGAAAAATTACTTGGCATTGAGGACCTGGAGACTTGGGCCTATTATGAAGGCTCCCTATAGTTAACTTCTTCTTTTCTTACTGTAGTTATGTAATTCATATTTAGAAGCCTGTAATAATTATTTGTAAAAAACTCTTTGGGGATGGATAGTGAAAAGGGATGGGTACTACGCATGCTATAGGTATTAAAGGGTAAAAACATATCCTTAGGTTTTTATTCTTGATTGCGTAATAGAAACCACGTTTAGGATTCATGCATGCACTAGAAACCATGCCTCTTAGGTCCTATGTCTATTGTTTTCAGCATATGCATATCACTTATAAATTTCTGTGTTAAAACATGTCAATAATTGGTACTTTGCTATTATGTCATACGCTGTCATGTACACTTAGAAATCATGCTTTAGGATAAAAACAACCCTAATAAATTGATCGTTCCATCTCTTCTGCATATTCTGATAGAATGTTCAAGCATTTATGCATTTAGGAAATCGTGCTTAAGTCCTGCATGTATGTCAATTTGAATTTTTGTGCATTAGATATCCTGCCATTAGGATTTCATTCACATCCATTTAGGCATCTCTAGTAAATCATGAATAAAAATAGATTCACATAATTGGTAACAATTCCTAAATCCTGGACATTTAGAACAGCATGTTTAGTTATATAATTCAAACAGTTCTTTAATAATCCTGGCAACTACTGAGCATCGTCCCACGTCTAGGCAAGCCTTAGGTGATTAAAGTCGTTAAAATTGGAAGTCTGCTTCTTTATGTATACTTCTTAACCATCAACAGGTTTAAAACCAGTAGAAAAAAAATTGATTAGGACTTCCTCTCTGAGTTATGAAATAAAAGGCTTGTTTCTTTGACATTTTTAAATTGCCCAGATACCATGATTTAGGATTCTGAATTAATATGGACCTTAGTTGTGTATGAGACATGATGTTTATGTGTACCGTGTGTGGAGGAATACTTGAGCCTTTATCGGTTTTCCATGCTTTCCCTTTATCTGCAGTCATACCTGTTTTGTTATCTGTCGCCCTAGAATTTTTACCTTTAAAACCTGAGGGTCTGCCTAGCACCTCCCTTATAGGATAGAAGTCCTAAATTCCTCCGGGACTGATAGGAAGGGACGGATAAAAACATGCAATAGAGGTCGAGACCAACACTCGATTTAGTTACTTTCACGGGGTGGGAAAGTGTAGAATATGGATATGATGACCGGTGCGCTAATACCACGTGTAGCCCCTCTTCGAGGAGTGTCATACCGGGTATTGCATTAATGTGATCCATATTATTATAAACCTAGGATACCCTTTATATGCTTAGATCGTAATCCTTTCAAAATCTAACCTTCTTTACTATTTTCAAAGATATGCATGCTTAAGACTTAAATCCCCTCTTATTTGAGCCTTTATTTGTTTGTTTGCTAAGCCAAACTCACAAAAGCTTTTTGGCGGGGAACCACACTTGTGGATCCTGAGGGATGCCTAACACCTTCCCTTTAGGATAATTTCAAGCCCTTACCCTATCTCAGGTTAACAACGTAGTTGTAAATGAACCCCTTTGGTGTCCTAACGCACCTTTAAAAATCATTAGGTGGCGAATCTCAAAAACACAAACCCATTTCCCAAAAGGAAAGAGTTGTCTCAACCGAATGTCATAAACCCGATCTCCACGAGGAAAGAGGGGGCGCGACAGATTCCATGGCCAAGCAAATAAGGAAGCTAGCCTTATTTTTAATACATAGTGAACTTCACGCAGCATGTGACATTTTTGGAAGAGGGCACCCTACTTATGAGTGTCAAGCTTCAATCGAGGAAGTTAATGCTATTGGGAATTATAACTTCAATGCAATGGGTCAGAAGCACCCCGGTTTTCATGGAGTTCACCTGGGGGTACTGTAAATGCATGGCAACAAAACAATCCTAGATTTCAAGGACAAGGAGCCCCAGGCTTCCAAAATTAGCACAGGCCGCAGTTCCAGCCTCAACATCCCACTCATCCTGGGTTAGAAGATCTAATGAAGTCCTTCATTGTCAAGATAGATGAGAGATTAGATGCTCATGGTTCATCTATCAAATAACTCAGCACTGTGTTGCGAAACTTGGAGAAGCAAGTGGGACAAACTGCCACTGTATTGTCTGAGAGAATCCCAGGTACTCTCCCAGCTGACACTGAGAGAAATCCCAAAGAAATGGTGAATGTTGTGACCTTGAGAAGTGGGCAAGTGTTGAAAGATACCATTCCATTCCAAAAAGAGGCGGTACCTGAAAAAGCAAGTGAGGAGAAGCTGGTAAATGAGTCCATAAAAAGAAGAAAGTAAAGAAGGGAGCTGAAAGAAAGAATAAAGAGGGAACTTCAAGAAGGGAGGAATCTAATGAGAGCGGGCATATGCCTGCTCTACACTTTTCCCAAAAGGTATAGAGAAAAACTGGACAAGCAGTTTGAGAAATTTCTAGAGATGCTGAGACAGGTTAATATAAACTTGACATTCACATAAGTGCTCTCGAATGCCAGCGTATGCCAAATTTTTGAAGAAAATCCTTACAAATAAGAGGAAGATAAAAGAGACCTCAGTGGTCAAGCTCACAGAGCATTGCAGCGCAATCTTGCAAAACAAACTCCCATAGAAGTGTGGATATCCTGGTAGTTTTACTATACCTTGCTCTTAAGGCACTCTTAACTTTGATAAATCTTTATGTGATTCTGGTGCCTCAATTAACTTAATGCTTTTGTCTATTTACAGGAAGCTGGAGAATAAGATTTGAGAGATAAGGTCCGCACCAATAACCTTGTAGCTGGCCGACCAAATAACTTTGATACCTGAGGGGATAGTTGAAGATGTCTTAGTTCGGGTAGATAAGTTTGTATTTCCTGTAGATTTCATAGTGGTGAAGATGGAGGAGAACAAAGAGGTACCCATTATCTTAGGAAGACCATTCTTAGCGACAGGCAGAACAATATTAGACATACATGATAGAAAACTCATGCTTAGAGTGGGTGAGGAGGCGGTGACTTTCGAGATGAATGTGGAGATGGGGATGAGAAAAGAGAAGCCAACTGCAAGTGTAGTGTGGAAAGTGAAAAGTTCGAAAGAGAAGGCTGCAACGAGTGAAAAATATAAGTGTGAGGTGTACCCCAGGAAGGCTGAGAAGAAGCTGTCTGCATGGATATGCGCACTAGTTCGGGCGAGAAGAATGGAGCATGACTTTGATTCAGACCCCAACTAGACATTCAGAGAAGTTTCCTCTACCTTATGCTTTTTAATTGTGTGTCATGGAGACATGTCACAACTTAAAGTATGGGGTGAAGGATATATGTGTATGTATGTTGTATGTATACTAATTTAAGTTTCTTTTGGTTAGTTGCAGTAGTTTGAAAAAAATCATACAAATTTTAAAATTTTCGATATTTCCTGATGGTGGATATCATTCGACAGGTTTCTTGAGGGAATAAAGTTGAAAGAAAAAGACAAAAGGATTTTTTTTGTTAGGTAGTGTATTAATTCCCCTTTGGTTTTTCTTTGTGCCTTAGTTCTTTTCCAAGGGTTTTGTTTGAATTGAGTGCAGTTAGTTTTATTTTTGTTAGGAGTAGGAAACCTTGTGCTATGATTTGAAATGAAAACAATGTATCTTGACTTTATTATGCTTGGAGAATAGTGAGTACTTTAGTTGTGACACTTACGCTCAGTTTTTGACTCCTGTATAAATGCCTTAAATTGTATGGCTTTAAATTTGCTTAACTGCTTTGACGAGCGTGTCTTGATGAATCTAATACTGAGTGAGTTATGTGCCATGTGTGTGTGAGGTATTGGTATATTCTGTGCATTGCATTTGATGTCTAGAACTTGCCCCATGTGTTTGCAAAGCAAAATAGTAGTTTTATTCAGTCTTGGAAATGATTTAGGCATTTTTTTTGTTGAGCCAATTTTATGTCTTATCCACCTAATTTTTATGTATCTTAGTTAACCCTTTTAAGCGTGTAATCCTGTATCTTTGCCAATCACATTACAAGCCTGGCCCATTTGTTTGAATTGACCATCTATTTGAACCAGTTACCTCTCATAAGCACTTAAATTTGTTATGAACTTTGTAAAAGATGAAGTGTGGATTAGTTGGTTTGGATTTTTAGTGAAACTATTGAAATAAGGAGAAAGGTGCAATGTATTGAAAAAATAAGATCCACTTGAATTGAAAAAGAAAAAATAACAAAAAATAATTGTATGATTGTCGAAAAATATTCTTTGATAAACGGTAACTCTTTATGTATTTGTGCTTAAAAAGTCGGGAGTTAACATATATGGATGTGAATGTGGAGTTTTAGTTTGACATAAGTGTGGGGTTTTGAGCAATGAAATGTATGTATTAAAGTGCTTAGGGAGGTGTAGTCACTCTTATATCTAAATGTATACTACCTGTCCCATGGCCTACATTACAACCAATTAAAGTCCTACTTGATCCTCGACTGAATGAGCTCGATTAATTGAGTATTACACTACGGGCAAGACTATGGTTCATCTTTTGTGGCATATGAATCTTTTTTTGAGAGTGAGTGATTTCTTTCTATCTTGAGTTCCTAGTTGTTTTTAAACTTTAGTGTGTGTGGAACTACTCTCGATTGTTGTGTGTGAGCGCACTTGATTCATGACGGAAAGGTGATGTCGTTGCCCTCTATGTTGGAGTAAGTGAGTGTGTTATAAATAATGCATGGTGATTTTGAGTCAAATGTTGAGGTTAGGATGTTACACTATTGTGCTTAATCGATTTTAAATATTCTTGGTGTGATGAGTTATGAGAGTTGTCTAAAAAGGTCGTGTCTCTATAAAGTGTAGTTTTATTGCTCGAGGACGAGCAATGGTTTAAGTGTGGTGTTTTGATGGTAGGCTATAATCTTGTGTTTTAGTTGTTTGTCGCACTCTAATTTACAGTGCTTCAATTGAGTTTGAGCTTTAATCACTAGTATTTTGCACTAATTGTGTGTTTTACGCCTTGTGGGAGTGATTCCGAGCTACGTAGATGTTATGGAATGAATTCAAGCTATTCTGGCGCTTTGAAGTCTGAGTAAAATCCCAAGGGTTAAGTTGGGATCGAGTTCAGGGATCAACGGACAATCGTGCATTCAACGAGAGATACGAAGAATCGAGCAGGACGTCACCCAGGTGTGTGAGCACGCACTAGGAGGACATTTGAGGCAGAATACCATCTAAAGTGCGCGGCCATATGCGTGAGCACATCTCCAGGTGTGCAGCCGCGCACGTCCTATTCCGCAAAGAGTTCTATTTCGCGAAGGAGAAGGTGTGTTTGTTTGGGCCTGACCCTACTTGGTATATATACATGGAAAATGGTATTTTATGGACTTTTGACACATCTAAGACCTAAGTAGGCTAAGGAGAAGATGTAGAAGGAAGAGCACAAGGATTTCATCATTCAATCCTAACTCAAGACGAGTTTGGATTATTTTATATTTTTCTTTAACTTAAACTTATTTGTGATGAATTACTCCATATGCATGGAGTAGTTTTCTGTAAGGATTGATGGACTTGGTGTTTTGATGATTGTTTGTGGATATTAAATCTAGTGTTATGTATTGAATCGTTTTGGGTATTTTAATTATTGCATCTATATTCACATGTTCATGTAATCGAGAGAGGCATAACTTGTGATGTTTATGCATTATCTTGTTGATTGAATTCATTGATTCTTCTTAGTAATCAAAAGAGCCTGGTTGAATTATTGTTTAGACCTAGTTAGGAGGATAATCGAAAGATATTCTTCTAAAGACCAATCCACTACATATTCGTGCATATCTTCACCGAGCTTAACATAGTTCATATTGTGAGGTTGAGACTTAATCGAGAGAGAAGTTTCTACTAACGTTTGAACGGTCAATCAAGTGAATTCGAGAGACTCACTTGAACATTAGAACTGAATTAACTAAAGTTAAATCCCAAGAAATTATCTTTCACCAATCTAATCAACCCCTATTTCCTCCCACTGATAACCTTTTTTGCTTGCTCTTGTTTGTTTGTCATTAGTCAATTGTTGTAGATTCTAAGTTAATTGCAGTTTTTAATCACATAATTATAACTTGTTGATCATATTTTATAGAAATCCAACTATAAACTACAAAAATATTGTTTAACTCCAATCCCTGTGGATACGATATTTTATTATACTACATTCGACTAGCGACCATATTTAAGTGTGTGTTTTGCGCTCGTCATGGTTCGAATTTTATCTACTGCCTAAGGTATGTTAACATCTTTTTGATGCTTTTAAGGTTAATTACATATTGGTTGTGGTGTTGGAGTGAAAGATTACAAGATAGCACTCGAAAGAGGAAGAGATGTTGTTATCTTTTATTGGGTTGTTTTAAGTTTTATATATGTGGTTATGGCTGGAAAATTGGTAAAATAATTTGATTATGATACGGTTTTTATTTTTATGCATGTCTATATGTTTATTTGTATCGACGTCCCTTTTTCTTGGGGATGCTGCGTTTTATGCCCGCGGGTCCCGATAGACAAGTTGACATTCCTCCTAGTGGTCTATCAGCTCAAGGAAAGGTATTGCTGCACTCCACTAGCTCCGGAGTTGTCTATTTGGTCAGTATGGCAGGGCCCTATCCTGGCCTTTATGACGTTTATGTACTCTTAGAGGCTTATAGATAGATGTCATGTATGTGGATACTTGTATGTCCTTGGCGGCCAATGTTTTGAGTTTACAAATGATCATGTCGGACTTATATGCCCCTATGCCATATGTATAAGTTTCTATATCATGTTGGGTCGTCCTATGTCTAGTATTCCCTTATGTTTTATTCTGGTTATCTCATGACTGCTCTTCTGACCCATTTACCTGTGATGGTGTGATAAGAAAGATACGTTGTGTTGGTACTCAATTGGGTAAGGCACCGGGTGCCAGTCGCGGCACTCTGATTTGGGTCGTGACAAAAATGGTATCAGAGCATCTCTGTCCTAGGGAGTGTACACGGCGTGTCTAGTAAAGTCTTATATATGGGTGTGTTGTGTACCACACTTATAAGCAGGAGGATACAGAGAATTTAAGATTGTCACTCTTTCCTTTTACTCTAGATCGCGTGGTAGAGCTCAATTATAAGAATTCAAACTCCTAAGTTCTACTTTATTCATAATACAACGATACCGACATCCAAAAAGACAATTGGTAAGATGTTGAATGTGGTTGTGGAAGAGTTGAGTCAGAGGAGCTTAATTTTGCATCATGCTTATGATGAATAAATGTAAGGTCTTCAATAGATCATTTGTATACTAAGACGTATAAGCTTCTTGATAAGGAGCCCTAAGGCATGAATATCCGTCCACCCATATGGTAAAAAAATGATAAAATCAGAAGGTAGATACAAGTTTCAACAAGTAAAGGAAGCAAGGTAAAGAAGGGTACGAGGTACCCAGTTAGTGAAGATTATCGGTATTTATAATTCAAGCAGAGAAACATAAGCATTCTGAGTTATTTCAACAGTAACAAAGATATATACACTTGACAACACCCATCTCAGTTATACCCTATGGGAGCTAACAAATATAGTGTAAGACAAAGATGGGATATCAGGATCCAGTTGCAGTTAGAGTAACTCAAAATAGTTGATGGATTGTTAACGTTAGCTGACATTTCTGAAGGATATTGCAAACAGGGTAATAGTTCTCCTTGTGAGACACCCAGATGGCGCAGTCTAGAATAGTACAGTTAGATATGAATACTAGAATTTTTAGAAAATTTAGAAGATACGTACTGGAATCTAAGAAGGGATAAATATTTACCTTCGTATGGCTCCCGTCCCTAGTAAAGAAAGAATGTTAGGCGACCCGAAGAGACAATGGATGGAGCAAGGGGAGTTAAAAGTGAAAGACTGTTTTGTTGAAGTTTTCAGAATAAGGTGATAGACAGAAATATTAGCAGGAGAATAAGAAAAGAGTAAATGAAGCATTATGAGTAAGATGTGATAAATTGGTGATAACGGTAAATCAAAATATGACAGGATGACAGAGTCTATAGTCAAGTGAAGGAAACGACAAGAGGTAACATGCCATGAGACAATAAAAGAGTATAGGCCAAAATTCATAATCTCATTTCAAGAAATGAGTTGGTGACTCCAACGTGATTATCAGAAGGAAACGGTAAACCCCAGAGTAATTGAAATTAGTATGGGCTAGTGAACAAGATAAATGGAACATGAATCATGGACCGAAGGATTTAATAATAGTAGACATTGTGAGAATTTCAGAGATCGCGTTCCGTCGATAATCGAATGGACAACCGAAGAATAACTTTTGAAGGTTATTCAGGAAGAGGCTTCCCTAAAGCAAGCACTGTGAGCAGAGTTAAGCTTAAGGGACTAAGTGTGCCAGTTACACTAGGTGTCCCCTCGTACGTAAGAAATTCAGTTACCCTTGGTACTGAAGGGTTACCACAAAGCGAGTAAGCTCCCGTGAAGATGTGAAAAGTATCCAAAGATGAAAAGGTAAAACATTATTAGGTAAATCTTCACAACATTAAATGTCAGTACTCCCCTAAAGGGGGAAAGATGGTGTGATATGGTATTAAGTCGGAGTTAAGTGGTTCGGGTAACTATGAAATGATAAAGGAAGAATGCAGTAAAAAGGTGAAAGGAGTGAGATTGCATTTACTGGGATCCTACAGATATGTTACGACTCTAGAATGTTATGTAAGGATGATGCTGAGAATAGGCAGTAAGGGTTCCCTGCCAGGATTTTAATTAGTAAATAAGTGTGAATGGACACTTGATACATTAGGAGATAGTACTAAAGGTAAGTTAAGATAAAAGACATAACCCAAGAGAGGTTATGTTGAATATAGATATGAGCATTGACTGATGGGAAGTTAGTAGTTGATTCAAGAAGGGCCTAGTTATGGCTAGAAAAGATGTCTCACATAAAGCACTAGATTGGGCAAGATAAACATAGTAGATACAACATCGTAATCCTTGAGAAATATTAAAATAGGAGTTGGGGTAGTAAAAGGTACCGTATAATTGTTACGAAAATATAAGAGAATGTCACTGGGGAGACAGTCAAAAATTTCAGTTCAGAAGTAACCCTACAAGCACAAGGGCACGGAGGTAAGTAACTAAGGATAATTATAGGCAAGTAAGAGCATCAAAATTCCATCGAGTATACGAGGTAATAAGCTCGCAACTTTATAAAAGTCAGAGGGCCTCCCCTAAGTACTACAACAAAAGACTAGCTAAGGAAATAAGGAAGAATGCTTCAACCTTAGCATAGTAACTTGAAGAAGAAATGTTCTTGTAACAGCAGTCTCACTACAACATTGTATGCACTCTATAAGAAAGTGGCACCTATCGTGGCTAATGAACGGGAAGCAAACTCAAAAGTAATATTTGAGATCATATGAGTTGCACAAAAATTCTGGCATGCGTGAGAACTAAGATAAGCCAATTATTCATGTAGGAAGTGACAGAACGACCAAGAAAAGTAATTGCTTACATTTTAAGACAACTGAGAAGGCACGAAAGGAAATCTATGGTGCTAGCAAGTTAAAGGAAAGTTACGAGTAGTATAAATAGATATGTGTAGGTCGCAAGATATAGTATCGTAAGTGACAAGGTTTTAGGTATATAGGAGTAAGGATAAGAAAAAGTGAGTGAGAATGTGACGCGAATATGTAAGTCCTCAGGATTAAACCCATCAAAACAAGAGAGCTGATGGTTTCAGTAAGTTATAAAAAGCTCGGTACAATCTGAATGAACTCAGAGGACTCTAAGACTAGGAGCAATTAAAAGAGATGAAATGTTGCCCTGGTAGTAGAATAAGGGTGTAATGGTGATATATAGGAGGATGATGTTTAGGCCTTTGATTGAGTAATGATTTTAAAAAAAGGGATTTCATGAATTGCACGAGATTAGAATACCCTCATAAGATGAATCATGTTGGGATACTGTGAAATATGGTTATTGAAGTATAGTATCGTCCCTAGATGGATTAGGCAAATCACTTTAGATGTTCCCTGATGAGACGTGAGCTCTAGTGACAATGTGTTACGTGAGAGGTTTCAAGTTATCATTGGTAGATTATAGACGTTGAGATGAATCCCCAATAGATGGATAAAAGTTTCAAAGTATGAGAAGAGATTAGGTTGTTATTCTTAACATGAACAGTAATGAGGAAGCATTAAAGGACTTAGATTTATACATGTAGGATAAGCAGCGAGAGAACAACCTGGAGTTGGTAGCAGGCATCGATAATAATAAACCAAAGTAAGAGTTATGGTATAGTATGACCTACCTAGATGCAGAAAATCCATAAGGATAGATGACCGAGTCTATGAAACAAAATATAGCAATAGTCGTAAGTTCGATAAAGTACCGAGCCAACAACTTTAGTACACCTACAGATGCGTAGTGGGACATCTTGTCATAGCATATGTTCACAAAGTGAGACCTAGATATTGTCTAAAAGATGGAGGAAAAATGAGAGAAGATAGCATAAGCGTAGATACAAGGACATAGTCGTACAGGCTGCATGATAGAAGGTAGCAACAATTATGAGATTGGAAGAATTCTGACCACATGTCGTGGTGTGAGAAAGAGTCCTAAAGGGGGGAATGACCGACCTTTGGATTTATTCACAGAACAGTTGCCTTGATGGCAAGGACAATACTAAAGTATTCGTAAGATCTATCCAGCTATGAGACCGATAAACGCATCAGTCAGCATTCGAGGACGAATGTTCTAGAGGGGGAATAATGATACACCCCATGTATTCGTACGCAAAAGTACATCGTAAGTCAATTGATGTAAGCTCAGAAATGAGATCATCATTGAAAGTGCACAAAGTAATTTAATAATGTTACTTTGGAGGTTACAAACATTAAAGATCGTGGATAACTGTCACAACCCAAAACCTAACATGTAGTGATGGTGCCTATCGATGGTACCAGGCAAGCCGACTTTCCAAAAATACTTCAGAAATCAAATATAAAAGTAATTTAAAACTTTTCCATATCAGGAATTTTCATAAAAACCAAAGTTGAACTCAACATAGAATGCGGAAAACTAGCCCCAAACATCAGGGTGTCACCAAGTCATGAGCGTCTAGGTATCAAAACTAATACAACCAGTGTCTAAGTATCAATACAAGGTAGAAAGAAATATAGAAGGAGGGACAAGGCCCTGCAGACGCTGGCAGCTACCTCGTAGTCTCCGGAGCTCGATCACGCCCTAACTCAACGGTCTCCATGCTCAAACACACCTGGATTCGCACATGAAGTGCAAAGTGTAGTATGAATACACCGACTCAGCAAGTAACAGAAATAAACAAGGAACTAAGAAGCAATGGCGAGCTATACAGAACATTTCATTTAATAATTTTCAAAGTCTAAGAGTAAACATGAGTAATGCCAGTAACATGAGTCCAATCAATTGAATATTCACCAAGTTCAAGTAAAACAAATATCAGCTAAATGAAGCAACAAAGGGAACAGATGCAACCTCACAGGGTATTGTCACTCAAGCTCTCAATAGCTCAACACTCGGCCTTCAGCCCTCAATACACACACTCAATAGGTACTTGCGCTCACTGGTGGTGTTCAGACTCCGGAGGAACTCCTACATCCCAAGCGCTATAATCTGCACGGACAACTCGCGTGCCGCACGGACAACTCATATGCTATAATATCATATCAAGGTCCGCACAGACAACTCACGTGCTACCATATCATGTCAAAATCGGCACAGACAACTCACGTGTTGCACGGACAACTCATGTGCTAAGGTACAATACCTTACAAACAGGCTCTGAGCCTCACTCAGTCATGAACCTCTCTAGTCTCTCAGTCCTCAATAAAGAAAGGGAAAACAACCCGAATCAGAATGTTATAGTGTATCAGCAGGGAAATAACGAGACTAGGTAAACATGTACAAGAATCACTATGACGGAGTATAACTACCATGAGCAGGTACATATCCTAAGCATGATTTCTAACATGAAAGGCAGTCAAATTTCTAGCAGGCAAGAAATGCATATAAACACAAATAAAGGCTATTAGACTTTATAGTCTCACGGGACGGACCAAGCCTCAATTCCTCACGATGTACACTCACACGCCCGTCACCTAGCATGGGTGTCACCTCCAAACAGTCATATTATACCAAAATTCGGGTTTCATACCCTCAAGACCAGATTTAAAACTCTTACTTACCTCAACAGCATAGAAATCCTACTCCGAATGCCCATTCCTCTCGAACCGGCATACAAATGCCCCGAATCTAGCCACAAGTAGTACAACACAATCAAGTTAGGATAAAGGGAAAAAATCCACAATAAAAGTACTAAATTATGTCCAAAAATTCGAAATTGATTCAACCCGGCCCCCGGGCCCACATCTCGAAATCCGACAAAAATCACAAAACCCGAAAGCCCATTCACTCACTAGTCTAGCCATACCAACTTTACCAAAATCCGACCTCAATTGCCCCTCCAAAACCCCAAAGTTCACTCTCCAAATCCCCAAGCCCTAAACTCCCAAATTTCCCACTCAAATCCCTAATGAAGTGATGAACAAGGCCATAGATTCACAGAAATTAGACCAATACGGGTTAGAATTACTTACCCCAACGTTTTCCTTGAAATTCCTCGAAAAATCACCTCTCTCCCGAGCTCTTCAAGTCCAAAGTTTAAAAATGAAAGACAAACCTCGAGCTGGTGTTTTCTACCCAGCAAAAACCGCACCTGCGGTCCTAGTTCCGCACTTGCGGAACCGCATCTCCGAACAGGGCTCTGCTTCTGCAGAAATTTATTAAAAGTCTGACTTCGCTCCTAAGATCACCTGAATGCATCTGCGGCCATCGCAGATGTGGGATCCAAGTCGCACCTGCGATCCAACTGCGCATCTGCGCCTCTCAAATCGCTTCTGCGACCACCGCAGATGCGGGATTTCCGTCGCACCTGTGGTCTATGCCCAGGTATTCCTTAGCCGCACATGCGGCTCTTCCTTCGCTCGTGCTACCTCGCATCAGCGGTTCCCACTCCGCAGGTGCGGAAAACACCAGTAGCAACAGCTTCAGCTGCACATCTCCAACTCCAAATCATCTGTTAGCCACCCGGAATCACCCCGAGGCCCTCGGGACCTCAACCAAACATACCAACAAGTCATATAACCCCATACAAACTTAGTCAAACCTTCGAATCACTCAAAACAACATCAAAAAACCAATTACACTCAGATTCGATCCTAAGAACTTCTAAACCTCCAAATTCCACAAACGACACTGAAACCTATCAAACCACGTCCGAATGACCTCAAATTTTACACACATGTCAAAAATGACACCACGAACCTACTCCAACTTTCAGAATTCCATTCCGGTCCCGATATTAAAATTTCCACTGCCGACCAAAATCGCCAAATTTTCAACTTTCGTCAATTCAAGCCTAATTCTACTACGGACCTCCCAATCACCTTCCGAACACGCTTCTAAGTCCGAAATCATCTAACGAAGCTAACGAAACCATAAAAAATCAAATTCGAGGTTGTTTACACACAATTCAACATCCAATTGACTTTTCCAACTTAAGCTTCTAATAAAGAGACTAAGTGTCTCAATTTCTCTCTGAAACCACTCCGGACCTGAACTAATCAACCCGTGATATAATACAGTTATAAATCACAAAGGAAGAAGAAATTGGATAAACGGGTCTATAACTCTCGAAACGACCGGCCACCACATTGGCCTTCCCGAGATGGTACAAAATAGTGATATCATAGTCTTAAGAAGCTCCAACCATCTCCGCTGACGCAAATTAAGATCCTTCTGCTTGAACAGAGGTTGCAAACTCCGGTGATTAGTGTAGATCTCATAATGAACCCCGTACAAATAGTGCCGCCAAATCTTTAAGGCGTGAACAATAGTTGCTAACTCAAGATCATGGACAGGATAGTTCTTCTCACGAGGTTTCAACTGTCGTAAAGCACAAGCAATCACCCTACCCTCCTGCATCAGAACACATCCAATACCTATCCTCGAGGAATCACAATACACGGTGTAAGAACCTGAAGCTGATAGTAGAACTAGAACTGGAGCCGTGCTCAAAGCAGTCTTGAGCTTCTGAAAGCGCTCCTTGCACTCATCCGACCACCTGAATGGGGCACCCTTTTGGGTCAACTTGGTCAAGGGCGATGCAATAGATGAAAATCCCTCCACAAAGCAACGGTAATAGCCTGCCAAACCAAGAAAACTCCTAATCTCCATGGCTGAGGACGGTCTAGGCCAACTCCGCACCGCCTCTATCTTCTTTGGATCCACCTGAATACCCTCATTGGACACCACGTGCCCCAAGAACGCCACTGAACTGAGCCAAAACTCACACTTTGAGAACTTTGCATAAAGTTTCTCTTCCCTTAATATTTGTAACACAATCCTCAAATGTTGAGCATGCTCCTCCTGGCTACGAGAGTACACCAGGATGTCATCAATAAATACAATAACGAATGAGTCCAAATAGGGCTGAAATACATTGTTCATTAAATGCATGAATGTTGTTGGGGCATTGGTCAGCCCAAAATACATCACCAGGAACTCATAATGGCCATATTGGGTCCTGAAAGCTGTCTTAAGAATATCCAAATCCCGAATCTTCAGCTGGTGATACCCGGACCTCAAATCAATCTTGGAGAACACCCTCGCTCCCTGAAGTTGGTCAAATAGATCATCAATACGAGGAAAAAGATACTTGTTCTTGACTGTGACTTTGTTCAACTTCCTGTAATCAATGCACATCCTCATGGAACCATCCTTCTTCTTCACAAATAGAACCGGTGCACCCTAAGGTGACACACTAGACCGAATAAACCCCTTATCAAGGAGTTCCTGAAGCTTTTCTTTCAACTCCTTCAACTCTACTGGTGCCATACGATATGGTGGAATAGAAATGGGTTGAGTGCCCGACACCATATCAATACCAAAGTCAATATACATGTTAGGCGACATGACCGACAGGTCTGCAGGAAACACATCCGGAAAATCATGTACCACTAGAGCAGAACCAATGGAATGAGTCTCTACACTAACATCCCTCACAAAGGCCAAATAGGATAGACAACCCTTCTCAACCATACACTAAGCCTTCAAGTATGAAATCACCCTACTAGGTACATAATCTATAGAACCGCTCCACTCAACCCTTGGTAACCCCGGCACCACCAACGTCACGGTCTTAGCGTGACAATCTAGAATATCATGATATGGAGACTACCAATCCATACTCAATATCACACCAAAATCAACCATACTGAGCAACAAAAGATCCACTCGGGTCTCCAGACCCCCAATAGTCACCACACATGACCGATATACGCGGTCCACAACAATAGTATCACCCACAGGAGTAGATACATGAACAAATGAGACTAAAGAGACTCACGGGGCATATCTAGAAAATGAGTGAAATATGAGGAAACATATGAATAAGTGGAACCAGGGTCAAATGACACCGAGGCATCTCGGTGGAAAACTGAGACAATACATGTAATCACAGCATCTGAAGTAATGGAATCTGCTCTGGCAGGGAGGGCATAGAAACGGGCCTGGTCACCCCCTAATTTGCCTCCCCCTCTCGGCCGTCCCCTAGCTGACTGAGCTCCACCTCTAGCTGGCTGAGCTCCACCCCTAGCTGACTGGGCGGGTGGTGGAGGAACTGGTGCTGGTTCCATCGGTCGATTACTCCGTTGTGGAGCCCCACTCAATATCCTAGGGCAATCTCTCATAATGTGACCAAAATCTCCGCACTCGAAACAACCCCTCCTCTGACAGAACTGTTGCTCCTGATTCCCAGAGGAACTGCCCGGGGATACTCGAGCTGACGAGGTATGGTGAGAAATTTGTGTTGGTAGTGCGCTGAATGATGACTGGCTCTACTGATGACTATGGGAACCATGGTCAGATGATGCACCACGGTGAAATGGGAGAGTTGTCTGAGTCTGTCTGAAATGATGACCTCTACCGTGCTGGAACTGACCCCTAGAAGGAGCACTACTAAATCCGCCCTGACCACGAAGCCTCTTGGCCTCCCTCTCAACCCTCTCCTTATCGCGAACCATCTCAATCTGCCGAGCAATATCGACAACCTCATCAAAGGTAGCACCATCCACTCTCTCTCTCGTTATAAGTAACCACAGCTGAAAAGTGAGACCATCTATAAACCTCATGATCCTCTCTCTGTCTGTGGGAACCAACCAGATAGCATGACGGGCCGAGAATCGCATCTCATACTGCATCACAAACATATCACCCTGACGAAGCTGCTCAAACTGTATACACAGTTCCTCTCTACGGGACTGAGGCACAAACTTCTCCAGAAAGACCACGGAGAACTGCTACAAGTAAGGGGTGCTGCACCGACCGGCCTACACCTCTCGTAAGTCTCGCACCATCTGAGTGCAACCCCAGAGAACTGAAAAGTAGTGAATGAGACCCCAGAAGTCTCCAGAATACATGTTGTACGGAGTATCTTCTGACAACTGTCCAAGAAATCCTGCGCATCCTCTCCTTCTGCATCATTGAAAGGTGGAGGTTGGAGTCTCCCAAACCTTCCCAACCTACGTTGATCATCCTCAGGCATAGCAGGAACCACATAATCATGTGCAGCTGCAATCGGCTGGGCTGGTGGTGCCCCAGGTGTCAGGAGTCCCTGTACAACCTGCTTAGGTGTGCGGGCGGCGGGAGTCTGAGTGCCTCCCCCGACCTGAGAAGTGGTTGCGACTGTCGAAGTAGAGACCACCTGAGCAAGGCCAGTACACACTGTCAGAATATGAGCTAGAGACTCCTGAAGGTCAGGAATCACGATGGGAACAGATGGTGCCTGAGCTGGTCCCGCTGGAGCATCCATAACTGGGACCTGGTCCTGATCTGGGGCAACTAGTGGATCTGGAGGTACTGCCACAGCTGTTGTGTGGGCTGCACCTCTACCCTTACCACGGCCTCTACCGCGGATTCGGCCTCTCGCGGCCCTGGTTGGTGGTACTGGTGGCTCCTTCCCGGTTGTACGAGTCCTCACTATCTGTGCGAGAATGAAACAATAGATGTTTAGTTACCAGAATTAACATATTTGCATGACAAGAATTCAAGTTTCCTAAGGGTTCTGCAGTCACTCGAAGAAAAGTATAGACGTCTCTGTATCGATCCGCAAGACTCTACTAACCCGCTAATGACCCGTGGGACCTATGTAACCTAGGCTCTAATATCAACTTGTCACGAACCAAAACCTAACATGTCGTGATGGCGCCAATCGATAGTACTAGGCAAGCCGACTTTCCCAAAAGACTTCATAAATCAAATATAAAAATAATTTAAAACTTTTCCATATCAGGAATTTTCATAAAAACCAAAGTTGAACTCAAAATAGAATCAAAGTGCGGAGAACTAGCCCCAAATATCGGGGTGTCACCAAGTCATGAGCGTCTAGGTATCAAAACTAATACAACCAGTGTCTAATTATCAATACAAGGCAGAAAGAAATATAGAAGGAGGGACAAGGTCCTGCCGACGCTGGCAGCTACCTTGTAGTCTCCGGAGCTCGATCATGCCCTAACTCAACGGTCTTCATGCTCAAACACACCTGGATCTGCACATGAAGTGCATGGTGTAGTATGAGTACAACCGCCTCAGCAAGTAACAGAAATAAATAAGGAACTGAGAAGCAGTGACGAGCTATACAGAACAATTCATTTGATAATTTTCAAAGTCTAAGAGTAAACATGAGTAATACCAGTAACATGAGTCCAATCAATTGCATATTTACCAAGTTCAAGTAAAACTAAATATCAGCTAAATGCAGCAACAAAGGGAGCATATGAAACCTCATAGGGTACTGTCACTCAAGCTCTCAATAGCTCAACACTCGGCTCTCAGCCCTCAATACACACACTCAATAAGTACATGCGCTCACTGGGGGTGTTCAGACTCCGGAGGGGATCCTACAGCCCAAGAGCTATAATCTGCACGGACAACTCACGTGTTATAATATCATATCAAGGTCCACACAGACAAATCACGTGCTACCATATCATGTCAGAATCCGCATGGACAACTCATATGCTGCATGGACAACTCACGTGGTAAGGTACAATACCTCACAAATCGGCCCAGCCTCACTCAGTCATGAACCTATCTAATCTCACAATCCTCAATAAAGAAAGGGAAAACAGCCAGAATCAGAATATTATAGTGTATCAGCAGGGAAATAACATAGACTGTGGTAAACATATATAAGAATCACTATGACTGAGTATAACTACCATGAGTAGGTACATAGCCTAAGCATGATTTCTAACATGAAAGGTAGTCAAATTGCTAGCAGACAAGAAATGCATATAAACACAAATAAAGGCTATTAGACTTTATAGTCTCACGGGACGGACCAAGCCTCAATCCCTCACGGTGTACACTCACACGCCCATCACCTAGCATATGTGTCACCTCCAAATAGTCACATTATACCAAACTCCGGGTTTCATACCCTCAAGACAAGATTTAAGGTTGTTACTTACCTCAACAATGTAGAAATCCTACTCCGGAATTCCTTTTCCTCTCGAACCGGCCTCCAAATGCCCCGAATATAGCCACAAGAAGTACAACACAATCAACTTATGCTAAAGGGATCAAATCCACAAGAAAAGTACTAAATTATATCCAAAAATCCGAAATCGATTCAACCCAGGCCCATGTCTCAAAATACGACAAAAATCACAAAACCCGAAAGCCCATTCACTCACGAGTCTAGCCATACCAACTTTACTAAAACCGGACCTCAATTGCCCCTCCAAAACCCCAAAGTTCACTCTTCAAATCCCCAAGCCCTAAACTCCCAAATTTCCCACTCAAATCCCTAATTAAGTGATGAACAAGGCCGTAGATTCCTGGAAATTAAACCAATATGGGTTAGAATTACTTACCCCAACATTTTCCTTGAACTTCCTCAAAAAATTGCCTCTCTCCCGAGCTCCTCAAGTCCAAAATTGAAAAATGAAAGACAAACCTCGAGCTGGTGTTTTCTGCCCAGCAAAAACCGCACATGCGGTCCTAGTTCCGCACTTGCAAAACCGCATCTGAGAACAGGGCTCCGCTTATGTGGAAATTCATTAAAAGTCTGACTTTGCTCCTATGATCACCTGACCGCATCTGCGGCCATCGTAGATGCGGGACCCCCAAGTCGCACTTGCGATCCAACTGCGCATCTGCGCCTCTCAAATCGCTTCTGCGACCACCACAGATGCGGGATTTCCATTGCACTTGCGGTCTGAGCCTAGGTGTTCCTTATCCACACCTGCGGCTCTTCCTTCTCTCCTTCGGCCTCGCACTTGCGGTTCCCACTCTGCAAGTGCAGAAAACACCAGTAGCAGCAGCAGCAGCTACACTTCTCCAACTCCATATCATCCATTAGCCACCCGGAATCACCCTGAGGCCCTCGGGACCTCAACCAAACATACCAACATGTCATATAACCCTATACGAACTTAGTCGAACCTTTGAATCGCTCAAAACAACATCAGAATACCAAATTACACTCGAATTCAAGCCTAAAAACTTCTAAACGTCCAAATTCTGCAAACGACGTCGAAACCTATCAAACCACGTCTAAATGACCTCAAGTTTTTTACACACGTAAAAAATGACACTATGAACCTACTCCAACTTCAATAATTCTATTCCTTCCCTGGTATCAAAATTTCCACTGCCGACCAAAATCACCAAATTTCCAATTTTCGCCAATTCAAGCCTAATTCTACTACGGGCCTCCAAATCACCTTTTGCATGCGCTCCTAAGTCCGAAATCACCTAACGAAGCTAACATAACCATAAAAATTCAAATCTAAGATCATTTACACACAATTCAACATTCGGTTGACTTTTCCAACCTAAGCTTCTAATAATAAAAAGACTAAGTGTCTCAATTTCTCTCCGAAACCACTCCGGACCTGAACCAACCAGCCTGATACGATACAATAAAGCCTTAAAGCACAAAGGAAGAATAAATGGGGGGGGGGGGCTATAACTCTCAAAACAACCGGCTGGGTCGTTACAATAACAAAGTACCAAGAGGGTTGGAAGTCTTAGAAGCTAAACGAATCGAAGAAAATAAGTTTCGTCAAAAGTCGACAAGTTGGGAATGTTAGAACATGTGCTTTTGGGGTGAGACTAGGGTGCTTAACATGATAAGGAGTTTATGTTATAAGTTATTTTAGACGTCTGATAGTCGTGTATTATATTTTGAAGTCACGCGAGTTGTGGAACAAAAGTTGACAAAGACCATCTCACAAGTCACATTCATAAATTTGCTGAAAATTAGGTTAAATGTACCTGATCTTTATCACAATGTACTTTGAAATATGCGGTTATCCACCTATTAAATTTAATATATATGAGTCTAGCTTCTAATTCATTAAACCATTTGTCAATACTATATCAGTGTAGAGAGATATTCGCATTTTTACGAGACTGCGCAAGAAGCCCCTATGAGACCCACAAGGTCGGTGATGAGCTTTGCTCATTTTTAGTAGTCCTTCCATCCCAACACTCTCCAAAACCTCCCAAACATCTACCCCAAGTGTCCAAACAAATTTCAGAAAAATACACCATAATTCAACATCAAAGTTAGTCAAAGGTGAAGAATAACCCCTCTATGGTGTTGTGATGTGAATACAAATGATGGTGAGCTGCATTAATCTTAGAGTTCGAATTTTATCTACTGCATAAGGTATTTTAACATCTTTTTGATGGTTTTTAAGGTTAATTACATGTTGGTTGTGGTGTTGGAGTGAAAGATTACAAGATAGCACTTGAAAGGGGAAGAGATGTTGTTATCTTTTGTTGGGCTGTTTTAAGGCTATATATATATGTGTGTGTGTGTGTGTGTGTGTTGTTATGGTTGGAAAATGGGAAAAATAACTTGATTATGATATGGTTTCTGTTGTTATGCATGTATATATGTTTATCAAGTGAATTGTGAAAGAAACATATGAAACTTCAAATTGGAAGTGAAGATTAGCTTAAGTCACTTCTACTGTGTCGTATTGCCATTGAGGGTTATAGTAAGCTAAATGTAACTTGAATTTAGACTTGAAGCTATTTTAGGAGGTATTTATATTGTTTTATTGCATGTGATTATGGTTATCTTGATGTTGGTTAAGTTAAATGGATGGACTAGACATGAACTAGTAAATAAAGTTGCTAATTGAGGATAGTTGGAATTGTGGATTGTTTAATTTGTTATAAATATATGGTATAAGGATGGAATCATTGATGAATGGCTTTATTATCATGATAACGATATTGTTAAGTTAAAGTAAGAAGTTTATAAGGGTGATATAGGGTATATGGATTCCAATCGGAGCTTGTTGCTCGCTGTGAAGTAGTTGTGACTTGTTGTTGTTATATGTTGCTATGTTCTTGATATTTATATGTTTCTAGATTTATCTGGTGGTTGTTGTTGGTATATGATATTGGAGGAGGCCCTTGTTACAGGAGAGATGCTGTCGAATTTACGTCAACGAGCTAATAGCATAAGTTACGAACTTAGCCTTTACTCAACACTGATTTTGAATCTCCTTATGCTATGGTAGATTGAGTTGATTTATTTGAAGAGTTTCTTGGAAGGTATTAAGGACTCAACGGGGTTAAGGTACGTTAAGTATATCCCTTGTTTCCTTTTTGGCATGTTCCATATGATACAAACAAAATGAGCAAATGCGTAACTTTCATAAATGACTCTATTCATAGAAGTACTAGGGGTGCATATGTTCTTAATTCCCCATATGTCCTATTATTATATAATTTATTCATGGGTCTCAGAAAATGCGTAAGTTGATAAAGTTTATTTCATGATATTAATCGAAGGCATACTGATCTTATTACTTTTCGAGAGATCTTATTGTCTTACTTCATTATGCATTGCATTCATTTATACATGTATATTGACCCATGACCGGATGGAGTTATATACGTGTATATTTGTGTGTGTGTGTGTGTGTGTGTGTATATATGTGTGTGTGTGTGTGTGTGTGTGTGTTGTTTGGGGAAAGGTTACGACATTATATACGTACCATGACCTGATCAGCTGGTATACTTTAATGATTTCGCCCACAGAGGCCAAGATGATATGATGGGATGCCCTCAGAGGCTTGATGATATTATGTACGCATATACCTATGAATGATATGATATTTATACGCACATGAATGATATTATAAATGTTTCATGATTCACAAAGATATTCAGACTTACAGGTTGAGTCCTTAACTCATGTTTCTTTCAAGTCTCCTATATACTACTTTTCATTCCTTACTGTCACACCTCTTTCTTTTTACAACTCTTATTACGAGGTTGAGTTAGAAGAGTTTTTCCAATCGAAGTGACGTTTTGAAAAGGGATTATTTATTATTTAGAGTCGCCACTTGGAATTGAGTTTTGGTGTTCCAAGCCACCTTTTATCTTGAATCCCTTAACAAAGGATGGTTTGACTCTTAATTTATGGTCTACGAAAACAGAAGACTGAGTAAGGAATTCTGTTGACCGAGGGGAAGGTGTAAGGCACCCCTCGAGTCCCGCGGTTCTAGCACGGTCGCTTTATTGACTCATGTAAGGCTTAAATCAATTTTTAGCTATTCTTGTATTTTATTGATCATGGCTTATTTATTACCGCTTAATTAATTATTATATTTTTATTAGTTGTGTTTACCAAGATGCGGAACGCACACAAGGTACTTCTTTGAAATTAAATATTAAACCAAGGTACGGAATATACACATGGTTATAACATAATTACTTTTAAATCTAAAGGCATCGAGACGCGGAATGCGCACATGATCCTTTTATTATTTAAGCATATCAACCCAAGGTTCGGGTATGAACACATGGGCTAATATTTAAAGTACATATAAAATTTTTAAGCATATTTAAAGTAGTTTAATTATTTGTCTCTTTCTTATCCAATAAATAAATTTGTATATTTTTTATTTACTTATTGCAACGTTTCTTGAATTAGTTCGTGATTCATCTCACTATCCTACAATAATTCCTTTATTTTAATACTATA